>JAJJWW010005022.1:0-123811 GCA_023531295.1 Papaver armeniacum
GAATCCATGAAGTTCAACGCTGGTCGGTTACAAGAACGCCTTGATGTCATCAAGGTCGATCGAGTTGGTATTCCTCAGAAATGTTGTCTCTGCTACGAAAGCTATCTTGGAAGAGAGAAAGCTCGCCGCTAATCGGTAAGGTGGAGCGTCATGGGCAGACTTGAAGAAAGAACTGAGAGATATCAAGGACTGGCAGATGATGCTCTCAAAGAATTATAATCTTTCGATGGCCTCTTCTAAGTCGTACTCCTTGTCATACTCCATCGCTTATGTCAAGAGTTTTGAACTTCTTGAGAATAAATTGCATTGCTTCTTTGATTTGGTGAAACAAGTTTTTCATCGAAATACTTCTCGAATATAGTTGATGATTCAAACATGTAATGAAAATAAATGCCTCGTATTGTCGACACGTTGAAAATAGTCGTGTAATATGCCTGGAGCCACTTCCATCGATGACCGCTTCATGCTTGCTCACTACCTTAATGATCTTAGTAGCCTATGCATCGTAAGCCTTGGTGACTGCGTAAGGACCTTTCCCATTTTGGTGAGAATTTTGGCGCATGTCTCGTTGGATGTTTCGTCAAGCTAAACCAAATCTCCACCTTGAAAACGCCGTTTCACAATTTTGTCGTATGCCCCGAAATTCGATTCCTCACACCAGCTGCTTCTTCGCTTTAATTCTTCTAAAAATCCGTAGTGTCTAACTCGCTATTCTAGAGTCGAGACTTTCAGCCTCGCTCCAATGGATCCCTGCGGTTGCCGCAACTCGGGCCGATGTGGGACTCGATCTCGCCGGGAGAATCGCACCGCTCCGTAGATGCCAGTATGGCGAAACCCCAATGGAGCTTCGGGCGATGTACGGGTATGCCCATAAGGCCATTGGTAACCGATCAAGCATTCCCGGATTGTCGTAAACCGCTCGACCGATGATCCATCAATGTCTTGCTGGTACTCGCCTGCTCCGCCCTCGGTGATGGCGCACGCGAGAAGCACTGCTTAATGTCAGCATCTGTAGCAACTCCCGCACTCGCCATCAGCTTAAGGAGTGCCATTATCGCTGATTATATGCTTGGGCACGCCAAAACGACAAATGATGTATTCTTTAATGAAAGTCACAATTGTTGCTCCCGAGAATTTCGTAGGGGAATGGCCTCTACCCATTTCGTGAAGTATTCGTCAAGTGGGTTAAGATATACCATGCTGGGCTTCGATGATTTGGTGGATTAATCTTCCGATAATGTCCACCCCACAGTGAATGGCCATGGCCGTTTATAGAATGTAGAGGGGTAAGGCGCATGAACAAGGTTCCCATGAATTTAAGTATGTGTGACACCTTTGAACTTAAAACTACGCATCATCCTCCATGGCCTGGCCAATAAGAGCTTCGTATTTGGGAGAAACAGCTCTCTTCCTCGATGTTCTCCTTCGTGTGTCCGCTTCAAGATGACCGGGATTCTCCTCCAGCCGTGCACCGAGCATATCACCTCCGAAGCTCTTGCGGTATAAGATCCTCTATGGAATATGAACCGCTTGGCTCTCTCGCTTTCATCTTAATAGCCCTGACCTATGTAATTATCCCATCACCTGAGATAGCTAATGTAGGCTCTCTCCAGTCCTCGCATGTGTTCACATTAAAAATCTCCAACTGTGCTATAGGTCTCGTACTCGGTGCTGTGACTTTGAAGTAGTTCTGATTGAGCCTACTCCTCCGGCCGCACAACCTCAAAGGGCTGTCGCCTGAGTTGCATTACCGGCACTGTCCACAAATTTCATTGTGAATACGATCCGGCCTGTATTTTCAGGCCACCTCCTGCATATCTTGACAAAGGGAGCCGTCGGATTCGACACACGCATACCATGAAGCATGAAGAAGTTTTGCAGGTTTTGAGACCGACCTTTCTCAGAGAGCCGAGTCAAGCTGGTGCTCTTGAATGACGGAGTTCGCCAATCGCCTTCTGGCCTTGGTGTCTTTGTATTGTGACAGCCAAGTGTCGATTCTTATGGTTCTCCTCATCAACAAAGTTTCTTCCGCCTTCGAACCAAATTGGGAGGCCAATGTTGCTGTGCAACGGGCGTGCTTGTTGTTGTCAGGCACTAACACGGGTTATGGTTGCATCAAGAAAGTGTTTAGCAACCTCTCGTGGCGCTTCTGACGGCATTTGGCCGTTGTTACTTCTTTTCAATGCGTATACTCCGTTCTCATTTGATTCACCAAGAACTTGAGTCTCCTTATCCTGTGTGTGTGACTCCCGCTGTTTAGCTATCAGAAGCCCTAAGGAGGAAAGCTTCATATTCTCGCAGAGTCAAGTGGTGCATTCAAGTCTAACTTCAAGGAGTCAAGTGAAAATACTTCTCCTGCTGGGAGACTAACACCACGCCTGCTTCCAAGATATCGCTAGGTACGGAAAGCCGCCAAAATACAAAAAGCCACACTTCTTCTTCCGGTAATGTAGATAAACGGGAATTCTCCGTGAGTTTCTTCATGTAGCCTGCAGTACCTTCTCCTGAAATGCCGCCGCAAGTCTCGCAAATCGCTTGACCTCGATACTTCTAGTACATGCGCATCGCTATGTCTAGCTCACATTTGAGTAGCCATTTTCCGCCCTCCCCGCCGCAGACTCCATGAAAGCAAGAACTTTGCAGATCGGGATGTAGACACGCAGTATCACCTCGTCGATGATAGAGTATCGGTTTCAAACTTCGAACGGAATGGATTAAAGCTAAACACGCTTTCGCTCCGTCTGATATTTGCAAATGAAAGTCTCAAAGATTCTCAATATTCTAATAAATAGTATATGGGACTGCTTCGATTCTCTCATGCTGCCTTTCCTCTCTCGAAGGAAAAGTCCCTGCTGGGCCATTGGCACACGCTGGGGCCACCTGGCATGTGTGAGGACCTCAATGGCCTCCTTGTGCGCAGAGCATTTGAAGGATCTGGGTTGGAGATGATATATTCGTTGGACTTTTCCTAAAAGCTTCGTTTGTTGCTGGGTCCAAACAAAGTCAGTTCTTTCTTCAAGATAGGGGGTGAATGAGGCAGTAAGTTGGACTAAACTCGTATGAAACGTCAAATGGAGTCTACCTTGCCCATGAAACTCGAGCTCTTCACGCTTCTGGGAGGCGGCGATTGTGGAGGATAGCTCTGCTCTTGACAGGTCCACTTTTATTCCTTCTCACAGCCTACTTGGAATCCCGTGAGAATTGACTCCGAGGAGACACCGCAAAGCGCATTTTAAAGGATTCATCTTTAACTTGTATTCCCGACACCTTCTCAAATACTTGCTCGCAGCACGCCGGCAGTGATCGCCCAGCCTTCGATTTGACCACCAATATCATTCACATAAGTTCCTACTTGTTTATGCATCATGTCGCGGAAGATTGCCGCCATAAGCACGCTGGTATAAAGGTCGCGCTGCAGATTTTTGCGCAAAAACCAACGGCATACCATGCATAGCAGAAATTGCAGCAAGAGGGGTTCCGTGAAAGTCAGTTTTACTGGTGATCGTAGGCTCATACACATCCTTACTTGACTGTACGCCGTGAGCCTATCCATAGAGAGCACATGCCGTGTCCGCCAGTGGCGCCTTCTACTAACACTGCCGCATAGCCAGGGGGCGGTGGGGAAAGTCGCCCTGGGGCAAAGACATCTGTTCAAGCCCTCAAATCCACCGGCAAAGATCGAATGTCCGCTGTCTGCTTCTTTTTTACCGGACCACAATACAAGCTAAACCGTGCCTGGGACGATGAACGGAACCGTTGAAGCCGCCAGCTGCAAGAACACAGGTGCCTTCAATCTCATTCTCCTGATTTGTTCTTTCTACCTCATGTCTCGAATTGCCCCGAGGATCGCTTCATTGATCGCTTGGATCCATGCATGACGGTAAGATGACGTATGACCAACTTTTCACCTGCATCGGGCATTTTCTTTCGCATGTCCGTAGCGAACACATCTCCGGGTATTCCTCGAGAAGCCAACACGGCTGTCAGACGCTCTGCCTCCGCGGGAGGTAGTCGAACCGAGCGGTGAGACCTGCCTGGGAGATCTCATCAGCCCCGTTGTTAACAATCTCGAGCTCGCCGCCGGTGGGAACTTGGTCTCCGTACTTAGTACTGCCGGGCGGCTGCCCACTGGGCTCTCCTTGTATTCCGGCCGTCCCGGCAGCGACCCACCTGGGCTGAAGAGCCGGATGTGCCTCTCCTCGCTAATTGCTAACGGGCCGCGCTGCTCAGAGTAATGTCTTCCTCTTCGCATCACGTGCTCACTTCGAAAGAGCGTGCTTCCTCGCGTGAGTGGACGGGTCGGGGGTGCTTCACCTGGCCGATGGATGTGTCTGTCGGGAGAGAGTGTGTGTCGGGTGTTTGGCCCCCTGGGCACGATGTAAGCCTGCCTTCCTCCGGATCAAGTCCCACTGTGGTAAGTGGAGTGCACACGATTTTGCTCCGACCGCGAGCATGTATATCGACTCCGTAATGCGCCTCCACTACACATCGGGCGCAGCATTCGAGACAAACGACAGGAATACTGACGACTCTCCTCATTAGTGGCACCTGGCCTGCACCGGTGACACGCCGGAGGAACGACCATTGTTCAGGGCGTGAAGCCATCCGCCTTCCTCCAAAGATCATGTGGTAACTCCTAAGCTCCTTTCATGCGACTTCAAACCTCACAGCGACTGGATCAACAGGTGTCCCACCGGAGCAAATTCAAATCTGACGCACTCCGCATGTGCTCAGGCTTGATTCTCTGAAGTCCTCTGCTCATCGGTGGTGGCCGGTCAGACACATCCCAAAATGGGTCAACTTGGCCGGCTGCGGTGGTACTTGAGAGTACTCACGCTCAAGAGGCCTCAGATCGACAATGTAGGGCCCTCGTAACTCCCGAACCCTCTGACGGTGGTGCTGCAAACACGTGTGTGCTCCTACAGACCTTCCTCTTCGCCATCACGTCATCTCTCCTCGCGAATCGCAACATTGTTTAATAGTATGCTTCCGACAGCATGAGACAGTCCGGGACTTGCGTAGAGTGAGCATAGGCAGGCATGGCCCGTGAGCTATGGCATTTGACGGGAATTTGCAGAAACGCCTCTCGCCCGCTGATCTGGTGAGTGTAAGTGTTCACACAAGCCTTCCACTGGAGACGCCTTCCGACCCACTGGCCTCTCGCTCATAAGAAAATCAAGTGATCCGAGGGGAACTAGTCCCTGCAGCAGGCTCCGCACGCCATTTTCCGACGCTATCTTTGATGCAGGAGTGTCAGCGATGTCGCTTACCGCTTCTTGATCAGCTCCATGTTCCTCGCCTCGGTCTCAAGCATCCGAGCCAATCCCGGGCCATGGGCTGGGATTCCTCCCGGGCATGCGCGGCCAGATGCGCCGCTGAAGAGAGGGCAGATCTCGCTGGAGTGAACTTCTAATCGATTTGATTTGCCGAGGGAAGTCCTAAGACGCCAACCATCTCTGAATTATAGACGCAAATGGTTGGTTGCATCAAGAAATTGATTTCGGCCAAATCCAGAGACTAATCTCCTCCACCGTGGTCGGCTACAAAATTGTCGACGGGTGAAAACCAATCTCCCGCAGCATTCGGTAACTTGGGGGTGTGGATGAGGAACGTAACTCCAGAAACCTTTCAACAAATGCACTAAGGCATAAGTGAGTGCTTGGTAGATTCGAGAGATCAATCTCAGTGCAAGTCCCACTAAAACCAAGAAACGGCCGCCTGCACTTGTTTCGCCACAAAGCGTAAGTGAGACAATGACTTAGGGAGGGAAGCGAAGAAGGTGTTTGAGGATTGTGAAGGTATATTTGCTTATGACTTTTGTGTCAGTAGCACGAGCAAGCTTACGCTGATGCAAGTGTAAGCCTTTGAGTGTTTGAATACCCGCTTGTATTAACACTTTTGGTTTCGCTGCCCGAACTTGTGTGCTTCTCCTGCTATTCCCTCGTGTTTTGGAACAGGCGAGACCCTATTTATACAAGTCATCAACAGCCTCATTCACGTTTTCTTGGGAAGTGGAGGTAAGGGAATGATGGAGTAGTGGAGTTGTGTGCCTGCAACACATGACCAGCCTTGCCCACTTTTCCTGCTCATCTCTAACTCCATCTATGACTTCTAACACGTTTGCGGATGGCGCGTTGCACGCGTACGCCGTAAAACCGTGCGACCAATACCCCCAAGAGCATCCTCGGGCTTGCGACATGATTGATGTTCGGAATGTGGATCGTGATCCACGAAGATAAACATGTAATGTTGAATCAACAATCAAGAGCTCGTAAAGTCGATACTTGTGAAGTATCGTGTGTATTCTATGCAAAATATCGTGACATACAGAAAGTGACGGGTAATGACTCACTAACCAAATAACTCCCCGACTGTATTGTATAACCAAGTCAGGAGGCTCCGACCAGACGATGATGCTCGGCGACACTATCCGCGACCGTTGGTGAAATTAGGGTTTTTAAAGAGGCCATGAAGATCACTTTAGCTTGGTCGAAACCAAGCGTGGGAAGGATTTGAGAGGACCGACCATACATGCGTGTTGACGGCATGATGATGTAGGTGCCTCTGTATTCCCGTTCCCCTCATGAAAAGCAGCGATCCGGGCCACTCATTTGACCGTCAAAGAGGAGTGGTCGAGATTGATTTTGCGATAAGAGTTTGATACCGCGAAGAAGCCGCGCGCCATACCCTTTTCAGTACATTTATACAAGTCATTGAGCCTCATTCACGTTTCGTGGGAAGTGGAGGTAGGGAATGATGGAGTAGTGGAGTTGTGTGCCTGAACACACGACCAGCCTTGCCCACTTTTCCCGGCTCATCTCTAACCGTCCATGACCTCCTAACACGTTCTGTGATGGCGCGTTGCACGCCGCACGCCGTAAACCGCCGATCAATACCCCAAAGTAAGTATCCCCAGTTTATGACATGATTGATGTCTGAATGTGGATCGTGGATCCACGAAAGATAGCATGTAATGCTGAATTGAATAATCGCAAGTATTCGTGAAAGTCGATACTTGTGAAGTATCGTGTATTCTATGCGCAGGTAATCAGACATTGTGTGGTGGTAAAAAGTGATGGGTAATGACTCACTAACCAAATAACTCCTGACTGTGGTCAGATAACCAAGCTGGTGAGGGTCGGACGGACGAGATGATGTTTGAGACACTCATCTCGCATCGTTGGTGAAATTAGGTTTTTAAAGAGGTGCAAGTTATCACTTTTAGCTTGGTCGAAACCAAGCGTGGGAAGGATTTTGAGAGGACCGACCATACATGCGTGTTGACGGCATGATGGTGTAGGTGCTCGTATTCCGTCCTCATGAAAGCGCGATTCGGGCCACTCGATTGGACCGTCAAAGAGGAGTGGTCGAGATTGATTTTGCGATAAGAGTTTGATACCGCAAGAAGCCGCGCGCCATACCTTTTTCTCGGCTGCTTTTCCAAGACGACCTAGCTTGGTCGGTCTTGGCCGGTTGGTTTTATGTGTAGACTAGCCCATGTTCACGCCATGTCTTACTGGGTCTCATGAAACGTGATCTAAGCCACCCAAACTCGTCCTATGAAGTTGAGTGGTCGAGATCGATTTGCAATTTGGGAAGTGTAGCCACGCATGCTGCGAGCGGGCGTTTTGGGATTGGCCAGCATGATATGCCTTGGCCGACCGCATGGAGAGGTAGATGGCCCACCTGGTCATGCCGGGTATGACCGACTCGGCCGATTTGATCTCGTGACCCTCCATTCGTGCTGAGAAGATGGACGCGCGTGATGGCTCGAACCCTAATTTTGGCTTTCAAAGCCGCGCGACCATGCCATTTGGGTGGACGATTGTGCTGTAACCAACCATGGTTGGTTTTGAATCGACCGGTCAAGTGTGTAGGCGGTCACATGGTGATTGTGTCGACATGCTCCGGCCTTTTGAGTCTACATCTACACCCTCCATCTATACTCGAAGATGGACGGTTGAGACGTTTTGCAAGCACATGTAATATGCCGCAAACCCCGATTTAGGGTTTTCCGTCCATAATGCTTGGTATGAACGGTTGCTTGGCAAGCGAAGGCCGTGAGTATTCCATACCCGCTGGGGTGATGGAATTGATCTCGTGGTCATCCAATCATGCTTGTGTGGAGTTGGATGACCGCGATCGATCATATCCTGCAAGCTAAGGCCGTGTGT
Organism: Papaver armeniacum; assembly: GCA_023531295.1. Taxonomy (NCBI): domain Eukaryota; kingdom Viridiplantae; phylum Streptophyta; class Magnoliopsida; order Ranunculales; family Papaveraceae; genus Papaver; species Papaver armeniacum. The sequence continues at coordinate 8,175 of JAJJWW010005022.1, forward strand.
GTATTCCATACCTATGTGAAGGGTGATGAATTGATCTCGTGGTCATCCAATCATGCTTGTGGAGTTGGATGATCGGCGATCGTATCATATCCCGAGACCGATACAGCCAAGTCCGGATGCTCACCGGGCTAGTATAACACACCGAGAGGGGCCTAATCGGGCTAGTATAACACACCGAGAGGGCTCTGAGTATAACACACCGAGAATCAGCCTCAGACGGGTATTTCGTACATGGTTTCATTATAGTGCTTGGAGGTTCGTGTTACTCGTAAGAGTAACACTCGACCGTCATGCCACACCGATAATGAGTACAGAAATACAAGGCCGATATGAAATTCACAGAAGGATTGTTGCTACATGCTCCAACCTCGGGAGGAATTTCATGTATTCTGAGAATGGGATTGTTGCTACATGCTCCATTCTTGGTGAATTAAGTGAGGAGTATCCGTCACTTATACACGCTTTTATCTTTTACAAGATGTCAACAAGCATGATTTTTTGGTTACTTACAAATTTAACCTTAAACGAAAATCCACCATCAACATTAAGTCCCCGCCTAGCATATAATGGTTGTTACCATTGTGTGGTAGGCATGAGATGGTGACATACGAAACGACCAATTGCTAGAGTGAATACATATTTACTGGGATAGTTTCACATTGTCGCGTTTTCGGAACCGGTCGGTCTTGATTAAGGATGCGAAGGAAGCAGGACTTGATCCGTGAGTCGCTGGTTCCTCTTGTACATGTATGAGCTCTGCCGCTCCTTTGGTGTATTTCCTTAGTTATACACTGCCTTCCTCGGGTATATTTGATAAGCCTTGTTGATTGTTATCCCGAATTAGTAGCCTTCATAGGTGGTAAGTAGAGACTTCTCTTCCTCTCGGGATTCCCGCTGACTCTGTGAGATTATAAAGAATCATCTCAACGTGGTCGTTTATTCTATATCCTGTATCTCGGGCATCGTTTCGATTTTCCGATTAGTCGATCGATAGTTTTGATGATCCTCTCTTTTTTTTTTTTTTTTTTTTTTTTTTTTTTTGTGTGTGCTCATAACCTCTTCTTCTCTGCCAGATTATCACGACGGTAGGACGCTCATTCTGTTGCTTCCCCGAAAAAGAAGTTTTGAGGTTGACAAGCCCGAAACCATGCGCATGGAGAAGTGATGGCTAAGATCGATCTTCCTCTTCGTGAAGTCATTTGTCTTATCTGTGGATGTCTATCTCCACCTCGTATTGTCGAGAGGACGTATCCGTGCACTTTCCGCAATTGACATGGAGGAGCGGCGGAGGCGCGAGGAAACGCCAGCAGACATTAGTAAGCGCAGCGGGCGTAGAGATTTGAGCGGTTGAAGAGGTGAGAGTTGAGCATGAACGACTTCCGAATGAAGGCAAGTGTGATTACCCGGTTCAGACTGGCGTGATAATCCTTGATTCCGAGTCTGCACGGTGAGCCCGAACGTTTGAAAGTAACCTGCGTGGCTCCGTTGTTGATGTGCCTTTGATGCTCCCGCCGATGATGTTAGGATGGGAGCGTGATGTCGCGGGAGATGCATGATGCGTAAACCGAAGGAGATTCGAAGGGAGGCGCATCAACGGGTGATGGAGTGAGGCTCGATGCTGATGTGCAAAGCAGGCCGACTCTCTTGGCGATTAGAATTTTCCTTCTTTCTTTCCAAGCATGTTCCGTACATTTGAATATCTCCCTTGTACTCGTGGCAGCTGAGTTCAAGTTTTCCTTTCGTTTTATGGTTTGAACAAAAGTTTTTTTTTTTTATAATCCTTTGCCAAAATTGCAAATGAATCTTCGGGGAACAAGGGTGTTCCTCCACACGTGATTCTTCGTGATAAAAGAAGTAATTATCATGATGGAACATTTACGGGCCTGTGATGCAAGATCTTCCCGGCTTTCTTTAAAGGGAGATAGCAATCGTTTTCCTTTCGTGCACACGTTCTGCTTTCCTTCTTCCCATGAGATACTTGCTTAGGGTTTCAGTGGCTTTGTGTCTTTAGAAGTAGAGAGAGGTTCTCGAGATGGAAATAATACTTCAATTAAATTGAGGATTGAAAATTGGAACCCTAACTATGAATGCAAGCATTGCAATCATTTTTTGGAGGAATTACAAGCATGACATGAAACCGCAAAAGGAAACACGCCGGGAAAGAATAGCACGTCGTTTTAAAGTGTGGAGAATGTTGGAAAGTGGTAGCACGGTATCTTAAGTTCGGTAAGGTTTGAGCCATCGTGAGTGAATTGTTATGCCCTCCGGGTTATCACGTTGATGAGCTTGCGGTGAGCCACCCAGGATAACATCCGCTACTGCATACGGTTCATCTTCTTTGGTGGGTGAGTCGTAGAGTGGTCATCTTCACCGTTATGTTTCCAACATTGAATGTAGTCGCCTTCGTCACCAGTCTCCAATTCCGAATGGGTTTGAGCGTGTAGACACTTGACCTTGGCCTTGTTGTCTTTGACCAAGACAAATTTCTATGCTCCCGATAAAACGTTTGAAAGGGGCGGCTTCCCATTCACATCTCCTAGCCGGGGTTGGTTTGTTTGGAGCCAGTCCCCGTGACTTGTCGGAACGAGGGGCGGTAGTTTGCAAGGAGGGTTGTGTGATGAGACTTACTTGAGACCGGAACCTTTCGTGTATGCCGACTGCTGCTCTCCAGAAAGTTGTGTCATATTGGCAAGTTGTTGGTGCGGCAGCGGACGGTCATCAGGTAGTCCAGCGGGCGTGTTGGAGATTCTCTCAGGTACCGACACCGGTAGAGGACAGACCTCCAGTATGGCTTTGTTGTCCTGCATCCAAGAGCTTCCTAGGATCATGTCGTAGTTGGGATGGTCTTTGACTATGTAGAACTTTGCTTGCGCGAGGCATCACCCAATTTGACTTCAAGATCAATGTATCCATATGCATCTCTAAGCTCTCTCCCGAATCCCCGACCACGGTTGGATGACGGTAGCTTCTTGCTTCGAGATCTTTGCCGTTCTCAAGGTCTTGACCGTAATGATGTTAAACTCGAAGCCATATCGATCAACGCGTTATCGAACTCAACGTTTCTCAAACGAAAGGACGGTTAGGAGTCCCAGTTCCCTTTGCTCGCATCTTTCAGGAAAGATCGAGGTTCTTGGACCGGTTCGGTGATACGACGCCGCTCGACACAACGTGGTTGAGGGCCGCAAATATGTCTTGACGTTGCCCCTTGGAGAAATATAAGATTTCACACATGTGCTCCATCATAGATTGCACGGTCTTGCAACGAGTCCCCGTAAATCATGCGCCTCCCGATAGGTAGAGGATCTCTATGAACACCTTCGTTTCCAAGCCGGAGTTCCCTGCCTCTACCTTTTCCCCGAATATTTGTTTCAACCTCGTTGCAATCTTTGGTTGGATGATGGACGAACCTGTGGTAGCAACAAGATCTCGGGGATCCGCTATTTCTTCCTCGGTCGGAGGACGCCCGATAGGGGGTAGTTTTACATCATCTTGGATCCACGCTTCCAAGAGCTCTATCACTTCATTCATGGGAAAAGGAAAACCCGTGTCTTTGGCGTTTTGTGGGTGAGTTTTGTCTGTTCCTTTTCGAGACGAAGTCTTGTGTGCCGAGGATGTTCGCTTGGTTTGTTGTTCCGTTATCGAAGCTTTCTCTTTTCTCCTCCGCTACCACACTCTGCGAAGGGCCAAAGTGTTGTATTGTTTGTTTGTGAGACGCCCGCTTCCTCGACTTTCACGCAAATCTTTACTTCGAACAACTCGGTTCTTTCTAGTAATGCCGGGTGCGCTTGTTGCCGAACGTTTTTCACGTTGGAGTTGAGAGAATGTTTGAAAGCCCAGATTCTCTAACAGGCGCTGTTATATGGGTATCATCCCATTGATGCATGATTCCACCAATTGCCGTTCGGTAACATTCGGGTCGTGACACCAAAGGCTTTGTTCAATCTTTAACGAAGTCGTTGGGATGTTCATTGTTCCGCCGGAGAATTCTTCCTGTGTCCGAAACGTGATTTGTTCGGACATTTAAGAAATACTTCCGTAGAAAGCATCGACCATCTCGCTCCAATTGATATGTTGTTAGGCGCAATGTTGTTGTACTGTGTATGCCCTCCCGTGAGTGATTTTGAGAATTCTTTTAGGCGTAAAACATGATTGTATTCATGTTCCCCAAGGCTTCCAAGAATCGAGAAATGTGTTCACGAGCATTACCAAGACCGTCGTAGAGGAGAACGGGAGAGGTGTAACCTCTGGTAGAGGAATCCGTTGCACATCTTGAGGGTACGGCCGAGCGATGTTGGTGTATGTCCGTTCGGTCCCCTTTTCTCGATTTTGGAGAAGTCGCTCTAGATCTTCACGCTTGTAATGAAGTTGGAAGACCGGCCTCTCTCCCCTTGGCGCTCGGGAGCAACACGAGTTTCTTCATTCATGTGAGTCCGAGTGGAAACACCGCTCCGGTGTATTGAATGCATCTCTCGCCGACTCCAAGGGTTGCCGTGAATCTTGCGGTAATCGTTCACCAAAGTTTTAAGGAAAGTGAGTACCTCTTTTCGAGTTGCGGCCATATCTCGTTTGAGTTTTAGCAAGAATTTCCTGTTTCTCCATCAAGTCCGCAATGGTACTAGATTACGCCTTCCTCTTGTGTCTCCGCCTCGTCCTGGTGGAGGAGTGAAAGTTGTTGTTCTCGTAACCACCGGGAGGCGTTACGCTCAAGAGATGCCCGGATTTGCGTCGCTCCGCTCTGGTGATGGGAGGAGTTATTCCTACCGGGATATCCGCCGCTACACCGGGCCGGGTGGTAGAAGTGACGGCTCCACGAGATGTGTTGACCACGGTAGCTCCACCGATGGTACTTCAACACCAGATTGTTATCCACAACCGCTCCATCGTAATTGATTGCCGACCCGCACTTAATTCCACCATAATGATTTTTTGATTGAATCGATTCTAAGATCTACCCTTTTGAGATTGATGAAATTGAATTGAATTTCAAGAAATTGACTTTACAACCGAGAGATTAATCTCCCACCGTGGTCGCCAATTGTTGATGGGTGAAAACTACTCCCGCAGAATTTGGTAATTTGGGGTGTGGATGAGGAATGAATCTAAACCTTCAACAAATGCATCAAGGCGGTGAGTGCTTGTAGATTCGAGAGATCAATCGTGCAAGTCCTACCTAAACCAAGAAATGGCCGTTCTAGACTTGTTTCGGTCACAAAGTGAAGGAGATGGGGTTGATCTTAGGGAGGGAAGCGAAGAAGGTGTTGAGATTGTGAAGGTGTTGGCTTGCTTATGACTTGTAACGAGAAAGATGAGCAAGCTTACGGTTGATGCAAGGTGCTCCGAGTGTTTGAATACGGTTTGTATTAACACTTGGTTTCGTCGTTCGAACTTGTGTTGTTCTCCGTTATTCCCTTGTTGTTTTGGAAATAGGCGGAGACCCTATTTATACAAGTCATTGAGCCTCATTCACGTTTCTGTGGGAAGTGGAGGTAGTGGAATGATGGAGTAGTGGAGTTGTGTGTCGGTAACACATGACCAGTCTTGCCCACTTTTCCCTGTTCATCTCTAACCGTCCATGACTTCCTAACACGTTCTTGTGATGGCGCGTTGCACGCCGCACGCCGTAAACCGCTGCACCAATACCTGATAAAGTATCCGGCTTGCGACATGATTGATGTCCGGGAATGTGGATCGTGGATCCACGAAAGATAGATGTAATGATGAATGAATAACCGCGTTATTCGTAAAGTCGATACTTGTGAAGTATCGTGTGTATTCTATGTGCATCGCATTACGGTGTGGTAAAGTGACGGGGTAATGACTCCTCACTAACCAAATAACCCCGACCGTGGTTGTATAACCAAGTCGGGTGAGGGCCTGGACGGACGAGATGATGTTTGAGACACTCATCCGCACCGTTGGTGAAATTAGGGTTTTAAAGAGGCGCAAGCATCACTTTTAGCTTGGTCGAAACCAAGCGTGGGAAGGATTTTGAGAGGACCCACCATACATGCGTGTTGACGGCATGATGGTGTAGGTGCTCGTATTCCGTTCCCTCATGAAAGCGATCCGGGCCACTCGATTTGACCGTCAAAGAGGAGTGGTCGAGATTGATTTTGCGATAAGAGTTTGATACCGCAAGAAGCCGCGCGCCATACCCTTTTCAGCGCGTTTTCCAAGACGACCCAGCTTGGCCTGGCCTTGGCCGGTTGGTTTGGCGTGTAGACTAGAGGGCCGATGTTCACGCCTATGTCTTACTGCCTCATGAAACGTGATCTAAGCCACCCATTCGTCCGGTGAAGTTGAGTGGTCGAGATCGATTTGCAATTTGGAAGTGTAGCCACGCATGTTTGAGCGGGCGTTTTGATTGGCCAGTGCATGATATGCCTTGGCCGACCGCATGGAGGAGAGGTAGATGGGCCCACGGTGGTCATGCCGGTATGACCGGACCGCTTCGATTTGATCCGTGACCCTCCATTCGTGCGCCGAGAAGATGGACGCGCGTGATGGCTCGAACCCTAATTTTGGCTTTCAAAGCCGCGCGACCATGCCATTTCGTGGACGATTGTGTTGTAACCAACCACGGTTGGTTTTGACCGACCGGTCAAGTGTGTAGGCGGTCACATGGTGATTGTGTCGACATGCTCCGGGCCTTTGAGTCTACATCTACACCCTCCATCTATACCTCGCGAAGATGGACGGTTGAGACGTTTTGCGGCACATGTAATATGCCGCAAAAACCCCGATTTAGGTTTTCCGTCCATAATGCTTGGTATGGACGGGGTTTCTTGGCAAGCGAAGGCCGTGTGTATTCCATACACCGCAGGGGTGATGGAATTGATCCGTGGTCATCCAATCATGCTTGTGGAGTTGGATGATTTGCGATCGATCATATACGGCAAGCGAAGGCCGTGTATTCCATACCCGCTTGGGGTGATGAATTGATCTGCGGGTCATCCAATCATGCTTGTGGAGTTGGATGACTGCGTGTCGTATCATATCCTGAGACCGATACAGCCAAGTCAGGATGCTCAATCGGGCTAGTATAACACACCGAGAGGGGCTCAATCGGGCTAGTATAACACACCGAGAGGGCTCAAGCAGTATAACACACCGAGAATCACCTGACGGTATTTCAGACATGGTTTCATTATAGTGCTTGAGGTTCGTGTTACTCGTAAGAGTAACACTACCGTCATGCCACACCGATAATGAGTACAGAAATACAAGGCCGGATATGAAATTCACATGAAGGGATTGTTGCTACATGCTCCAACCCGGAGGAATTTCATGTATTCCTGTAATGGGATTGTTGCTACATGCTCCATTCTTGGTGAATTAAGTGAGGAGTATCCGTCACTTATACACGGCTTTATCTTTTACAAGATGTCAGCGCATGATTTTTTGGTTACTTACAAATTTAACCTTAAACGAAAATCCACCATCAACAACTTTAGATTCGAGAGATCAATCTGTACAAATCCAGCCAAACCAAGAAATGGCCGTTCCAGACTTGCTTCGGTCACAAATTGAAGGAGAATGGTTGGTTTTAGTGAGGGAAGCGAAGAAAGTGTTGAGACCAGAATAGTTGATTCTGGAAGAGTAGTTGTTTGACTTGTATCAGAAAGTAAAAGCTAACAGATGGGAAAGCTAGCAAGTGATTTCTGAATGTTGTATGCTCCTGACCAAAACTTGTTGTTTGGTGGAAATAGGTAAGACCTATTTATACAAGTCGTAACATAACGTACTCTGGTCTCGTAGAAAATGGAAACGACTGAGTAAAGTGGAAGGAGGTGATAAATGGGTAACGCCTGGAATTGATGTTCCATAATGAAAAGAGCGTTTCTCCATTATTCCTTGTATTTACTATCCGACTCATTCTTATGACACTTTCATGTAACGGGCGTAGTGTACGCCGCACGCTGTAAATCGCCAAACCAATACCCTTTATGAGCATCTCCTAGTTTGTGACATGTGTTAGATATCTCGAGTGTTTTCATGGGAAAACGTGTAGCAAGGTGTTATGTGTGGCATGGTGGCATGCCAGGGGCCATGGTAGAGTCGACATGGCTTTGCCAAAGAATAGGCACGACCAAATTTGGGGTTTAGATGCAAACCGTGATGTTTTGGCTTTGGTCCGTAAGTTAGGTGGCGAACTTGAACGGTCGAGATCCGCATCTCAGAGGGAAGGATAGCCGTTGATTATTGCAACCCTCCATTTCAGCAGCCAACGTTGAGCATGGCTTTTCCATAGAGTGGGCGCGGCCAAATTAGGGTTTAGGTGCAAACCGCGTGTTTTGTCTTTGGGCCGCAAATTGCCATGCGTCAGGTGGCGAACTTGTGTGGTCGAGATCTGCATATCAAAGAGAAGGGTAGTCGTTGATTATTGCAACCCTTCGTTTTAGCAGCCAGCGTTGAGCATGGCTTTGTCATAGAGTAGGCGCGACCAAATTAGGTTTAGGTGCAAACCGTGTGTTTTAGCTTCGGTCCGAAAGTTGCCATGCGTCAGGTGGCGAACTTGTGTGGTCGAGATCTGCATCTCAAAGAGAAGGGTATCCATTGATTATTGCAACCCTTCGTTTTAGCATCCAGTGTTGAGTCATGGCCTTGTCAAAGAGTAGGCGCGGCCAAATTAGGGTTTAGGTGCAAACCGTGTGTTTTGGCTTTGGGCCACAAGTTGCCATGCGTCAGGTGGCGAACTTGTGTGGTCGAGATCTGCATCTCAAAGACAAGGGTAGCCGTTGATTATTGCAACCCTTCGTTTGTAGTAGCCAGCATTGAGTCATGGCCTTGTCAAAGAGTAGGCGTGGCCAAATTAGGGTTTAGGTGCAACCCGGGTGTTTTGGCTTTGGGCCGCAGGTTGCCATGCGTCAGCTGGTGACTTTGGACGGCTAAGATCTACATCTTATATGGAAGGGTGGCCTTTGATCGTTGCAACCCTTCGTTTTGGCAGCCAATGACGTGAAGGAGAGGCTGGCATGGTATAGGCGCGGCCAAAACTAGGGTTTGGTGCAAACCGTGGTGTTTGGCCTTGGGCCGCAAGTTGCCGTGCGTTAGGTGGCGAACTTGGATAGTCGAGATCTGTATCTCGAAGAGAAGGGTAGCCGTTGATTATTGCAACACCTCGTTTTGGCGTGGAGAAGTAGCTGGCATGGTTTGCCATTGGCACGGTGGAGCGGCGGGCATGGTTGGCATTCCTTGGCGCAGAGACGTGGCTGGCATGGTTTGACATTGGCACGGTGGTGCGGCTGGCATGGTTGGCATGCCTTGGCGCATAGACGTGGGTGGCATGGTTTTCCATTGGTGCGGTGGTGCGGCTGGCATGGTTGGCATGCCTTGGCGCAGAGAGGTGGCTGGCATGGTGGGAGAATTAGGGTTAGGTGTATATAGAGGTGATGTCAGTTAATACTAAGGGTTCTGTCATGGAACATGACACATGTATATAAAAAAAAGGTACCATGGTAATTCTTACGTAAATATTTGATTGTTTCAATAAATGCGCTATTGGTCATAGTGACGTCATGCCAGATGTACGGTTTTACGATTTTATCCCTAAGCTAAAAACCACCATCAACAATAATAAGGAATGCAATCTTTTGTAAACCGTGGCTATAATGTTCATGAAATGATTCGAGTGAATCAAAATCGATTTTACTTCAATTGTGTCTTTTATACTTCTATGAGAATATAAACAATTGAACAACTCCCTAACTAGTTTCATTTGAGTCATTTGAACTAGTTATGATAAAGATGAATAAGGTTGATATGAAAGTGCTCATATGGATAACCATTGGTAAACTATTGTTGAACCAACTAGGTGAACACGTTTAGGTACGGTTACCTTTGTCTAAATGATGGTTCATTTCATTTGTGAATAACAACCTAAGTTCGATCTAACGGTTGAAAGATATTAGCTTGAATCTAATCAGGTTTTCATCTAACGGTGAATATTGAATGCTTTGTTACCAAGGTAACATTGATTGCAAACCCTAATTTGGAGACTATATAAAGGAGAACTCTAGCAACTGGAAAACCTAATTGTTAGATCATAGCTCGGTTGAACCCACCAAGCGTTGGTATGTCAAGTTTGGTTGTCATATTTTAGTGAACCAAAACTCATTTAAAGAGTCGCTTGATTATGTATTAGAGTCAACTTCGTATAGGTTAGCTTGAAAGTATTATGATATGAGACATTACAAGTATTACAAAGACTTAAAGAAGTGAAGAAGTAAGGAGCTACAACGACAACATCATCCTTCCACTTGAGGTTAGTGATATTTGACTTGAACTGTTTCATTCCCTAACGTATCTTTCAAGTCGTGCATATTGAAAACATAACTACGAAGCATGAATGATTACACTCTAGTTAGACGTAGTATTAAGGAATACAATACGAAGTATAACGTTTATCTTTTGAACTTCGTATATAAGACATCAACATAATCGTTTAAATGCTATTGTGATTATGTATGGGTATGAGGTGAAGATTTCATCCTAGGAAACAATATTTTACATTCGTTTAAAGGAAGTAAATTCATGAACTTGTTTTGTGAATCAAAAAGGAAATCGCTAGGCTTATTGGTATTGTTATTCAATGCATATATTTTGAACTACCAATATGTGTGATTAGTATAACCGCTCATGACTTGTTTATGTTCTTGGTAAAACTATTCACAAGGCCTGACTTTTGTATTGGTATGACTTTTATTAGTGAAACCGATCTTAAGTAATCACCCGAGATGGTATGATCGATTTAGTGTTATTGGTATGACCAACGCTAGGCAAAGGGGAACCGATCCTAGTAAGAGGTGCAACCGATCACAAGAGGGGAATCGATCCTTGTAAGAGGTGCAACACGTTTCTAGATATTGGGAACCGATCCGATGGACATGTGCAACAAATACAAGTTAGATACCATATATATGTGGGAACCGATCCTAGTACCTAGTCACCCGGATTTTTGGAAAGCTAGTGTGACTAAATCTAGTACTCACATGGAGGTAGAACCAAAACTTGTTTTGGTAGAACCGTGAAACCCATGATTGGTGATTGAGTGTTCTTAATCAATCACGTAGTTCTTGGAAGTCAGATGAACCAATTCTAAACTTGTTTGGAAGTGTGGCAAATCGATTCCAAGATAGTAAATATGAAAGATGATTTACAAAGTAAAGATGTCGACATACTTTGAACATGTGCAGTAACGCTTATCTTTTATTGCTCAAAGATATTCCTTAATAGCTAAAGGAAAAAAAATCCTGGATCGAAAAATAAGTTGAGAATCTTTTAATTAAGGTTTTTAATTTTATTTTTGGAAAATGAAAAATTAGTAATGTGCATTTACTAGTTGGAGATTTTCAAAGAGATTTTCGGTCAATGTTTGGACAAAGCATTTCCAGGAATTATGGAAACCGAATTTGGAATATATTGCATATCTTGAGAATATTTTCGGTTTTGGAAATTCCTTGGTGTCCAAACTTCCTTGGTTTATAAATATCAAAGTTTGCATTTCTAGAAAACTAATCCTCAGAGCCAACAAAACTACCTAGTTGTGTTGTTACTGGTGGAGCCGCCTATTCGAAGAAGAAAGTAACCTAATTAGGCGAAATCTCTTACGGCCGCTCAGTTTAAAGACTTCTTTGGGATTGAGAGGCTCTATTAGTACCGTTGGTGGGAAACTAGATAATTGCGGTTTATTATTAGTTTTCAATTGATTTGATTGACTAAAGGTTGTTGAAATTTGATTGCACCTAGTTTGTTTATGCTTGAAAATATTATATTCTAATATAAGATTCACTCAAACTAGATCGAAGTTTCGACGGGGATCTTTAGACTGTTTGTGGATCTAAAGACGTCTTTGTAGTAGCAGTAAATCCCACACTACACCCCTCACTAGAATTCACACAATTAAGTCATTTTAAGATGAACAATTATATTCTTTATTGATCAAAACTCACTAATATTACAAGGTGGAAAGGAAAATAAGCAAAGAACTTTACAACCGCTCTAAACTTTCTCTCTATTAATAACTTGCCCTCACTAAAAAAGATCTCCTTCTCTTAAGCCTATTCGGCTCTTTATATAGGACATTACATAGTGGTTGACAGCTAAGCTGTCCTTATTTTCGGATCTGACTTGCGATACTCTCGCGAGTGTACAAATGTTAAATCTCGCAACACTCCTAAATCTCGCTAGGTCTTCACATCTTTCTCGTGTTCAAGTTGTCGTCATCCGTCGCATCATTTATATTATCCATCTGCGATATTTTCGCAGTGTGTCGTTTATGGATTTCGCAAGGATCTTGGTGTTACGATATTCTGATCCTACATCTTGCCTCTTCTCATGTCTTCTCTGCGAAGGAGAGAATGTCATGAGAACTAATACTTTCAAAATGCCGCAGCTGTTCATTTTTTCATACTTATCTGTTTTGACTTGATTCCGTACTTTTACGCAAAATTATTACACGTATCTCTTCCTCCATCCATTTCTTGACACGTCTTTTTCAACTGCTTTTTCTCAACCGTTCATGTCTACTCTTGGCATTAAATGTGTTTGCCTTTTCGAGAAATCTTCTCTCTATATATACTTTCCTTACTCATGTATTCCTCTTTTTTACTTTCCTTCTAGTTTTTTATGCAACTTTTCTTCAACATCTCTCCGTAATTTCCGTTTCACATCAGTAAATCTTCTTCTTTTTACTTCTTTTGATCTTCAATCTTCTCTTCATTCCCATACTCTGAAAGATGCCTCCAGTTGGTCGCATATATGAAATTCTTTTGGGAGAGGTTCAGAAAAATTTGCAAGAGAAGGGTTTCATATTATCCACTATTCCCAATCAGGAATCTAAATCCATTCTCTCTGCTAAATCGTTTTGCCGATCATCATTGTGATGATCAAAAATCATAATTTCGCTTAGGTCGATTCTCACATTTGGTCCCATTCCTCTCTATGACCCTAATCTTCCTTTTGTTTTATGAAATTCTTGCTCATGCGAAATTCTCATGAGCCATATACCAATTAAGCGGGATTGTATCCGCTTAATGCTTGAGTTCGCCAACCGTAGAGTGCTGGTAGGGGATCTCTTTATCCCAAAGAAGTCAGAGATCCTAAATTTGAGGACTTAGAGATATTCGCTGAAAAATATTCGGTGGAGAGTTTCTTCGAAAATTATGAAATAATAAACATGAAGAACGATAGAACTCGCTGGGTGTACGTTTGAAGAGAAGAGAAAATATTCCCAGCGACAAAATACTTATGCAGGATATCGATTGGCATTTTGGCAAGAACAACGTTCCTCGTCATTCCAAAGATGACAAATGGTGCGTCTTTCCACTATTTTTAAATGGACCTTATATTTCAGGTTCAAATGTGCTCCCTGCAAATCTCGCCAATTATCAGCCTTGGGTATTTAACTGGCCCGAGAAAGCAAAAGAGGTATGCTTCCTAAATTTCGCTCAATTTGTAATCTTCACTCCTTTTTATACCTACTAATCTTGCGAAATTTTCAGATTATCAAGTTGAGGAAAAGTTATAAAAGAAATGCTAAGGCGAGTACCCTAGCAACACTCCGTTCGATCACGGATGAAGTAAGAAATACTTTTCTTTATTATTTTTAACAATATTGTTGCCTCTATTTCTTATCTTCATTCGTGTGCGAAGGTTGGTGCTGAAGTTGTTGGAGAAGAAGAAAATCCTAAGGTTAAGAAGACCAAAGGTAAAGGTAAAGGTTATCTTCGCAAGGAGAAGTCTACTGCCCCACCTTCTAAGAAATGAAAGATCCATTTCTCTTCTCCTTCAAATCCTCAATCCAGCGAAAGCTCTGATGAAGATAATGATGATGTTGATATTTCTCTCGCAAAGGAGAATCCTCCAACTGAATCTTCTATGGCGCAACTGTCTAGCATCTTCTCTGACTCCATGCAAGGAATTGGAGATGATCGCCTTTCTAGTACGTGCGAAGCTCTCGCAAGTATCTGTGATGCTCTTTTACTGGAGGGTGATGATTCTCTTCATGGGGTCTCCACATCGGTGACTCCCGGCTTCCTAAATGCACTTGGTGTCTTGGTATGTCTTTGTTCCCTTATTTCTTCATAATTTCGATTTTAAATTATATCTTGATAATAATTTTTTTTTTTTTTTTTTTTTTTTTTACTTTCCATATAGTCCGGGAGAGCTTCCTTTGTTGTTGCCTCAGATCTCGAGAAAAGGCGCAGCATTCTTGAGAAGAAGAATCTTCAACTTCGCAAGAAGAATGAAGAATTGGAAACTGAAGCTGTTGCTCTTCGCAAGAGAAATGAAGAATTTGAAAATGAAACTATTACTCTTCGCGAGAAGAACAAACAATCGGAAGTTGATTCTTCTACTCGAGGAAAGAATAAGATATCTAGTCTTCAAAGCGCCAATCAACAACTTTATGGTATGAGACTCTTCCCTTTTTCCTTTGTTTTGTTCTCTCATTATCTTCCCTTATCTAACTTACCATTTTCGCAGACGTTTATAACCTTTCTGATGAAGCCATTCTTCTTCACTCATTTCCTGAACCTATGGATAATGATGCTCTTCTTGCTCATCTCAACGATTCTTTGGATAGATTTTCAAATAACAAGATTAAATCTCTTCCTCTAAACGAACTTCAATCCAAATTTTGACTCTTAGAAATTGATCATAGATCTAGTTTAGGCTTAGCCAACCAACTTAAACGTTTGTATCTTAGTTCTAAAGAGAAAATTAATACTTGAAGGAAGAATATTAGTGATCTTATAGATGACAAAGATCGCATCGCTAGTCAAGGTGCCCAAGCATTAGCGAAATTCCAAAAAACTCTTCTTGAAGTTCAAGTTGAACGGGATGAATCCATCCGCAAAAATGCTATACTTAGCAAAAGAGAGAATCAAATTCGCTCCCTTCTTCTCATAAACAGTGACGATGAATTTGCTTGGGCTGCGAAGGTTCTAGATGACGCCAGAAATAATTTAGGTGTTAACGTTAGCCTTCAAGCTGAGCATACGGCCTTGATTAGGGATATGATTTACGATAAAGAAGGTTGTTAATTATTATTCTTTATTTTTCGTTTATTTTTATGAAGCTGTCATTAAGTTACTAATTCATTGTCATATGTTCGCAGAGGCTGACGAGAGATTTCGCAAAAGAATTGAAGAACTTGAGTCTGAGAAAGAACAGCTCGCAAAGGACTTCTCTCTTCGAAATGACAAATATTCCAAATTGAAGAAGCAACTACAAATTACTGTAGCGAATTTCAAAAATGATGTTATTCTCTTCCGCAATCAGATTATTAAGACAGTCTGCGATGACAACAGCATTCCTCATTCTTCATACCCTTGTCTCCTTGACGAAATCCCTGATAATGTGCCTTCTTTGGATATCTCTGACAGCGATGCTAGCGAAGAAGAGGAATCAGATGAAGGTGAAGAAGTAGAAGAATCTGATGAAGACGAAGAAAATGAAGAAGAAGAATCAAACAAGAAATAATTCTTTTTCTTCTTTCTCTTTTTTGTAATATCTGTACATTCCTTCTTTTAATCTTCTATTTTTGTAATCTTTTGCTGCGAATTTCTTGGATCTTCAAATATTAGCTCTACCTTTGTTGTTCCTTTCTCCACATGTTAAAAGAACAATTTTTTTTTTTTTTTTGCAATACAGTTAGTCAATATATTATCAACCTTTCATTTTATGAGCGCGTAAATCTATCATATGAAGACAAATAACATGTTTTTATTCTATACATTCCCATACTTGCCTCTGTTATTTGCGTTCAAATGAGAGATTAAGCAAGTTATTTTCGAATAGTGATATGTGTTCATGCTTCAATCTCGCAGTTGTTACTGCTGAATTTTCGCAAGTAAGGAAATATTGGTTTCTTCCAAGGTTTCCTTTTTTCTGTTTCTCTTATGTGGTCTTATTTTGCCTTCCTAGTTAAAGGTCTTACTGTGCCACCTCTTGTCATTGCGACAAAATCGCAGGACGTCTTTACATTTTCATGTAATGACTCATTGATCTTGCCTTATCATTTTTTTTTAGTATTGTTGCCTCTGCAGGATTGTTTTGTTGCGACAATGTGATAGGCCTAAAAATCCTTGCGAAAATAAAGCCCCATGACATTGCCGTCTTGCGACGAAATCGCAGGATGTCCTTATATTTTCATGTACTGACCCATTGATCTCGTCTTATCTTTATTTTTTGTATTATTGTCTCTTCAGGATTGTCGCACAAATATGACAAGCCTTAATTTCCTTGCGAAAATAAAGCCTCATGACATTTGCGTCTTAAGACACTTATCAGCTCCCTAATGGAGGGTGCCGCCCTTATCTTCCCCCTGGTTTCCCCTTCAAGGAGACGTACTTCTGCCATACAAGGCTAGCTCCTCCCATCCGATCTTAACAACAACCAGTTATTTTCGCAGCCTCTTATCCCTTTTGCCTATAGGGCTTATGGTTACGAGACTGCACCCTAAGTGGAGTTTTCTTCGGCCGAGTGCAAGATATGCCGAGACTTGCCAAGAATGGCCGAGACACTTCAAATGCCCCGGGCACTCTTGGCTAAACCGTGTACCTCGGCGCCTTGGTCAAATGCTGACTCCTTAGAAGTGACCCTCGGTCGTCCAATCTAAGTCTTAAGCTTAGATTGAAAATCCAAGGTATCTCCCCTGGATGGGCTTTATTGACCCCAATTCTCCATGACTCAAGTTCCAAGGGCGGTGTAACCTTTTCCCTGAGCCATGCAATAGGTACCCCCTTCTATGACGCACTTTAGGTCTTACATTTTCCTCTTACGAAATTTTGATTTCGCGAACTAGGGTGTACGCCATAGTTGGTTCGCCTCTGTCTAATTAATTTGTTGATTATTTTGCATGTAAATTCTTTTGTAATTTCGCAATCATATCTTTATATTTCATAAAATATATTCTCTTCTTCTGCATATCAACTTCCTTTCGCAACCTCATCTCTGCTATTCATAAGAAAGATTTTCAATTTTTTTTTTTTTTTTTTTTTTTTTTTTAAAACCCAACTTACATTTCTCGTCCTCCTCCCAATTTCTTCTTTGACAATCAACAACTACATTTATTCTTTAAGTCTCTTACTTCTGCTACTTTCTGCCTCTGCATTTTTGAATTTTCCTGTCGTTTTCTTGTCTGTTGCGAAGCCTTTGCCACCTCCTATCTTTATCATTTTTTGGTTTCGCATAATTTCTTCCTCTCTTTGTTCTATTATATCTACCATTAATCTTTCACCTCTTTGTTTTTCTTTGATGTTGTGTTTCCAATTCTTCTTCTTCGTAGCTCTTTCTTCGCAATATTCTATATCAATTTCAGAACACTTCTTTCCTTCAACCCAATCTCCCTTTATGATGCCAACACCAGTGGGATGAGGGAACTTGATACATTGGTGGAAAGTCGATGCCACACCTAAGATCTCATGTAACCATGGTTGTCCGATCGGTGCGTTGTATGGTGATTCCACATCAACTACACAGAATACAATTTCAGAAGATAATCCTTTCAGTGGAATTCGCATATGAACTTCTCCTTTTGGCTTATTTGCGGTACTGTTAAAACCATAGATTTTGTACGTTGGAGGTATTAGATCTTCATCTTTCTCTCCCTTAGTTTTATAAGTATGATAAAAAAGAATATTCACGGAACTCCCAGTATCAATCAAAATTCTGTTGATTGCTCATGAATTCTCAGCTTCATCATCTTCATCCTCGCTAGGTTTTGGGTTGATCTCCAATCGTACCACCAATGGTTTATCGTGCATTTTTCCACCCTCAGGTACTTCTTCTGCGGTAAAAGAAATAGTCTACTTTTGCCATTCTTCTAGTGGCGATGTCTTCGCAATGTTCATTATTTCTCTATCATCGGCATCTCTTGCGAAAACCCCGCTGAGAGTGTTATCGTGAAAATCTTCAATCGTCTTGTATGAGTGTACGATGGAGTTACAAAACAGATTCTTTACCTTTGCGCCAACTTTAATTACAAATGTTTCTCTTTCTTTTGCTGTGTTTGGCTTGTGAATATCTGGAGGAGGTGGCAATGCTTGAGTTTGCGTTTGTCCTATTAGAAAGTGATTTAATTTTCCCTGATCTATCATCCTGAGAATAATTCTCTTTATATTTCTGCAGTCATTTGTTGTATGTCCATGGAAATGATGATAAGAGCAAAATTCATTACTTATGTAACTTGGAGGTGGTTCACTCCCCATGTTCCATGGTGCGGGTATGTTTTCCATTAGGATTATAGCTTCCCATATCTTCTCCACACTAGCATTCAAAGGTGGCATTTTGATTTCTTCCCATATTATCTTAGGATTTCGATGTCCTCTGTGAAAGTTTTGCCTCTGACCTCCATAAGTTCCTTGCGGCTGATGACCTCCATAAGTTTCTTGTGGCTGATGACCTCCATACGTTTCTTGTGTTTGATCAAGTCTTTGGATTTTGTTATTTCCACCACGGCTATAGAAGTTTCTCTCTTTCTCAAATTCTTCTTGATCACGGCTCCCCATTGCTACTAGGTTTTTCTATCCATCTCCCATTACCCTCTCTTGAAATTGTGTTCGCAATGGGGTATGATTCCATCTCATTTTGCTTTTCCTCAAGAGCAATATAGTCCTCTTGTAGTTCTCGCAACTCAGTCATTGTGATTATATTTTTGATTCTGAAAATCTGAATGTATAACAGATTGGTTGCGAACATAGCATTGATGAATGATAGAATGAGATTTCTTTCGTCCACACGACCAGCCATATCACTACACATTGTCTTCCATCTCACAGTTAGGTGCTTCAAACTTTCGCCAACCCTCTGCTTCAGCCCAAATACATCTTCAATGCCAGGTCGCTAGGAATTGTTACTTATATATGCTCCTAAAAATATAGCTTGCAAATGGTTGAAAGATGTTATAGTGTTCTTTGGCAAACCTTCAAACCATTTTAACGCCTCTCTTGTTAAACTTGATGCGAAATACTTGCATAATATTGCATCATGGTTCTCCCATTGTAGCATACATCTCACATAAGCTTTGATGTGTTGGACTGCACAAGTTGTTCCATCAAAAATCTTTGGTTAACGCAGCAAATTGCATTTTGGGGGTATTCCTCCTAATTGTACTTCTTGTGTGAATGGAGTTTTCGCAGCTTCCTCTATGGCTTCATCTAATTGTCTCTTACCTCCTCTTCTTTTATTATTTATCATTCCTCTCATTTCCGCTAACTCTCTCAAAATTTGTTCATTTATACCAGAATTTGGATCCATTGGTCTTTTCAACTCCGCCTCTCCTCTCCTGCGCTCATCTCTATTTTGACTTCCTTGTTCATCATTTTCTTCTCGTCTTTCTCTGCGATCTTCTCTTTCACTGCTTTCATTAATTTACACACCGTCACATCTCTCATTTTCTCCTCTTTACCGTCTTTCAGTTCTCATTTGTACTCTATCATACTCTTCATTGATATTAGCATTATTGCGGTTTCGCCCACGCTTCCTTTCTCGATTATCATGGTTATTCTGTCGAATTGCCTCTTGTAGCTCTTGTTCTTCCACTTCTGCTCTTAGTCTTTCTCTCTTGCGAGCTAAATGTGTTTTTTCAGTGTAGTATCTTTCAATTTCATCCTCAATTGCTCGTTCATTTCTTTGTATTTCTCCTATGTAAAATTCTCCTTCCTTCAACCTGATTTTCTTCGCCATCTTGATTATTTCGCCCCTGACGGTGTCTATTTCCTTGAATTCTATCATTCTGCTCGTTTTGAAGAATTTCAGCACGTTGAATATAACGATCTTCCAATACTTCTCTTCCTTTGCGACGTTTTTCGCCTGGATTTTGTATTCCCTCTCGAGTTTCTTCATTAGCATTTTCCATAGGCAAATTTTGTCTTATTTCTTCTCTAACTGATCTTGAACGTGATCTTGTAGTGCTTCTTGACCTCCTATTTTGTAATCTTATGTTTTCCATCCTCAATTCATGATTTTGCCTTGTCAAATTCGCACGTTCTTCTGCTTCTAACCGCATTTCTTCATGTATTGTTTGTCTCAATGCCTCTAATGCTGTAATCTCTTCATTTTCATGAATTATCCCTCCAATTACTTCTTGGTCTCTCTCCTCTTGTCCATTGCCTCCTAATTGCTGCTCTTCTCCCATTTCATCTACAGAGTCTGACCGCCAAGTATGTACACTCACTCTGTCGTAATCCACAGTTCTATTTTGTACTGGTGGTGTATGCTGAACTGGCGGTGGAATTTGATCTTCTCTATTGTTCCTTGTATTTATTCTTGAAGATTCCCCCATCTCATCTCTCCTTTCTCCAGCAAGTCTCCTACTCCTTCTAACAGTTGTTTGTTTTTTTGATGCATGTCTTCTTCTAGCCATTTTTCAATCTTAATGAATTGTTGAAAATTATATGAAATTCCTTCCCTATTATTCCAAATTCTTTCAAATCACAATATCAATCTTCAATCAGTCCCTGTTTCTGATGTAGTAGCAGGAAATCCCACACTACACCCCTCACTAGAATTCACACAATTAAGTCATTTTAAGATGAAAAATTATATTCTTTATTGATCAAAACTCACTAATATTACAAGGTGGAAAGGAAAATAAGCAAAGAACTTTACAACCGCTCTAAACTTTCTCTCTCTTAATAACTTGCCCCTCACTCGAAAAAGATCTCCCTTCTCTTAAGCCTATTCAGCTCTTTATATAGGACATTACATAGTGGTTGTGACTAAAGCGTCCTTTATTTTCGGATCTGACTTGCGATACTCTCGCGAGTGTACAAATGTTAAATATCGCAACACTCCTAAATCTCGCTAGGTCTTACATATTTCTCGTGTTCAAGCTGTCGTCATCCGTCGCGTCATTTATATTATTCATCTGCGATATTTTCGCAGTGTGTCGTTTATGGATTTCGCAAGGATCTTGGTGTTGCGATATTCTGATCCTACAGTCTTGTGATAATCCATCGTTAACAGACTCCGTTCTGTGCGTGATTGATCACAAGAGATTCAAGTTGATTGTGTGCAGGTGTTTATTGATGATCTAAGAAGATTTGAAGACGAAGAAGATTTCTGATTTGGGTTCATAATCTTTGGTGTGCACAATACTTGTTTCGGTTAAAGCGAATCCAACTATAATCGGTTTATCCTTGTGGTAGATTGGATTGATTAGTTGAGTAGATCGGCATCAATACAATTCTTTGTGATTTAAAGTATTGATTGCAAAATCTAGAAAATTACTTTGGTAGTTGTTATTAGATAAATCTAAGGACCTGACAAGGGAGTTTATTGGGATAAATGGAAGAGCCTTTTGTCGAACTCACATCACTTGGTTGAAAAGAGTTGTTACCAAACAGATTTGTTGTTCCTTTACTGTTTGGAATACGAACCAAAGGAATTGTTCCAAGTACGTGACTTATTACAAGTTGGAGGTGTGGGAATATAGACGGAACTAGGTGAACTATAGGTTTAGTTGCTTGGTCTCAGCTATACGAAGTTGGTTTGATTTTGTATAGCGGCTTAATCCTGAGAGTATTCAATTCTGGACAAGGTCCCTGGGTTTTTCTGCATTTGCGGTTTCCTCGTTAACAAAATCTTGTTGTGTTATTTACTTTTATTTTCCGCAATTATAATTGTTGTTATTATAATTTAAAGTAAATTACATAAATGTTAATTCCTATTTACTTGATAACAATCCTATTGTGTTTGGTTAAGTCTGAACCTTTATCAAGTAAACATACATCGTTGTTGTATTTTCTCGATCTCGTATCCATAAACGATCACACGAAGTGTGAACCGATTAGTTGTATTGTCTCGACTCAGTCCATAGACAATCACTTTCGGAGAAAGGACTTATAGGTGGAAAAGTTTTAGATTGAGATACATTTGGGTACCCTCGTTTTTTCACAAATCCCCACTCCCCCTGTGTGATACTAGTTGCGACTATAGTCGATTCCCCTTTAATCTTAGGTTTTTCTAAAACCCAGTAGGTTAACGACTTAAAGACTTCATTGGGATTGTGAAGCCAGACCCAACTATTTCTTTGTAGTTGCGTGCTCTGATCTGGCTGTTTTCTATCGTTATCGAGTACTATCTTCTTTGAGATTTGCTCGAGATTTATTCTCCGATAGGCAAGATTGAAAAGTAGTCACAAACATCTTCGTCTCATCGTTTGTGACTCTATAATATCTTGTTTCGTTAATCAATTAAGATTATTGTGAGGTGATTGATAATACTAGGATGTTCTTTGGGAATATAAGTCCGGTTTATCAATTGGTTCTCGTTCACCTTGATTTATCAAAAGACGGAACAAAACTCGTAGGTATATCTGTTGGAGACAGATTTATCTATTCAATAGACTTTTTTATGTGTACAGATTTGTTTATCAAGTCTTCGATTTTGGGTCGTAGCAACTCTTAGTTGTGGGTGAGATCAGCTAAGGGAATCAAGTACGCAGAATCCGGCGTGGTTCAAGAGGCGTAAGGAACGCGACTGTACCTTGATCAATGTGAGATTGGTTAGGGCTCAACTACATTCCAGTCCAAAGTTAACTTGTATTAGGCTAGATTTCAACCATTTGAACGTCAATTTTATATGTAAATGAGCTACTTCTATTCCACGACATTTGGAAAAGAACATTAAGGGCTTCGAAATGGACACCCCAATCCTTGGGGGATGGTGCATCGAGGCCAGTCTGAAAGACCCAAAATTTCAGTGAACAATTTGTTATCTAGTCACAAATGTCAATCTTGAATATATGAATAGATACAAAGACTTGTTGTAATGTAAAGAAATCAAGAAAAAAATCATATACCTTAATGTTAGCCTTCTCCCAGCAAGACTAGCCGAAGGTGAAAATGCACACATTGTAACCATCAATAACAGATATTATTACTAGTTATGTATCTAAAAATACTTCCTATAAAAATATCAATGAACAAACACTGAAGAGTCAAACTCGGCAACGATAAAAGCATTAAACAATTCAAACAAAATTCTGGCTCTGGTAAAAATTTGAGTACCCTCAGCAGCTTGTTGATCATAAACCTTGTTAAACTTGAACAACCTATGACCACCATTTGTGTCTATGGAAGGGTGTGTAAGAACAAGCTCTCCATCATCGCCAATGAATTGTATAATCGTCTGAATTTTGGCTGGGCACAGTCGTAACATTTCTTGTTCAAGAAAACATACACAAGCAAGAAAAACAAGTTAGAGCATGAAATTCAGATTTTCTGTAGTTAAGCATTGGTACCTATTGAGTTTAAAATCTCATTATACAACCTACAATTTTTCTTAAACATCTTTCGACTCTCTACAAGACAAGAGTGAAACTCTCTCTAGCTTTATTTATTTTATCTTCTACATCTACACCTGCATCATAGGGAAAAAAGAATATAGTAACAAATGAGATGCAAATCAAATTAAGATCATGAATCCTATTATCATAACTACTTAAGCAAAATACACACTTCACCATACGTACCTACATCACCAACAACCTGATTATAGATCTCCATCACATTAACAACTTGTAGCACAGACTTAGAAGTAGAGACCACGGGATCCCCTGATCAGTAAGAGCAAAAATTCCCATTCATTGCATGCCTTTAAAATTTCATGAGCACAACCTTAAAGTTAAACAAGCCTTCTTATTCCCACCGCTTAATAAAACTAAATTGCAGAAAAAAACTCTACAATAAAGAAAATCACAACCCAAATTCAAAACAAATAAGAAATTTAAACTAAAAATATGGAAATCACAAAGTAGACTCAAATGTCTCAATGAAATCATACCTTCCATTTCTTTTTCATAGAAACCAATATACAAAACAGACGATGAAGTATCCAATGGTTTTCCAAACTTAGGTAATTTTTTAGCTGGTCCACCTTCTAATGGCTATCAAAGTATCAAACAACAAAAACAAAGTTAGGGTTCTTAACCATCTTCAAAATTAAATAAAGAAATCTGATTTTATTAGTGTTCAGATTGATTATTCGGATTATCCCAATGATTTTGAAGAAAGGGTCCTTTACCTTGTAAAAGAAATTGTCAATTTCTAACCAAGATCTTCAAACGAATCTCATTAAGAACATCACCTGAACATTAACTGAACTTCGAATTTGTAATAAAAATCAAACCAACAATGAAACATCACCTGATTAAGAAACTTATGTAGATCAATCGAAATGATTTCATAACTTTGTTTTTAATCCGCATCATCCTGTAGATTAATCGAAGGAATATCTTTCTCATCTCTATAATTGAAACCCTAGATAAGAAATAGAAATCCTGGATCTAGGGTTCTACTGTAGAGATAAAACAAGAGGGTTATAAAAAAATGATTTAAGAAAAAGAAGAAAGTAGATTATGGCGCTGGTATCAGTGAGACGGTGTGATGGTGGTGCTCGAGCAGAAGGAATACAAGAAGAAGAAGAAGAAGAAGAAGAAGAAGTGGCTGCTCTGCTTGCTCGGTGAAGAATGAAGAGAAAAGAAGATGATGTGGTTGGAGAGGGGGAGTCAGGTTGGATAAAGATATACATAGGGTAGAATTATCTTTGAAGTTGAAAACAGTTACTAATATTTGGGCGGAAATATGAGGCCTTGTGTTTGGTAGGTTTAGAAGATATACCTACAATTAAACTGCAAGTGCACAGTGCCTTATTATGTATAGTGCAAATACAGGTCGATCCACGTGGACAAGGTGAATGCAAAGTTAAATTCAAAGCCTTACTTTACTAATTCAAATCAAAGAGTTTGTCTAAACGATTAGATGTTAGTGTTGATGGGTGAAAACTACTCCTGCAGAATTTGGTAATTTGGGGTGTGGATGAGGAATGAATCTAAACCTTCAACAAATGCACTTTGCGCGGTGAGTGCTTGTAGATTCGAGAGATCAACTGTGCAAGTCCGGCCTAAACCAAGAAATGGCCGTTCCAGACTTGTTTCGGTCACAAAGTGAAGGAGATGGGGTTGATCTTAGGGAGGGAAGCGAAGAAGGTGTTGAGATTGTGAAGGTGTTGGCTTGCTTATGACTTGTAACAAAAGATGAGCAAGCTTACGGTTGATGCAAGCAGGCTCGAGTGTTTGAATACGGTTTGTATTAACACTTGGTTTCGTGCCCGAACTTGTGTTGTTCTCCGTTATTCCTTGTTGTTGGAAAATAGGGCGGAGAACCTATTTATACAAGTTATTGAGCCTCATTCACGTTTCTCGTGGGAAGTGGAGGTAGTGGAATGATGGAGTAGTGGAGTTGTGTGTCGGTAAACACGACCAGCCTTGCCCACTTTTCCTGTTCATCTCTAACCGTCCCCGACTTCCTAACACGTTCTTGTGATGGCGCGTTGCACGCCGCACGCCGTAAACCGCCAGCACCAATACCCCGCATGTATCCCCCCTTGGTGACATGATTGATGTCTGGAATGTGGATCATGGATCCACGAAAGATAGCATGTAATGTCGAATTGAATAACTGCGTTATTCGTAAAGTCGATACTTGTGAAGTATCGTGTGTATTTTATGTGTATCGCATTGTGGTGTGGTAAAGTGATGGGTAATGACGCCTCACTAACCAAATAACTCCCGACTGTGGTTGTATAACCAAGCTGGTGAGGTCGGACGGATGAGATGATGTTTGAGACACTCATCTCTGCGATCGATTGATGAAATTAGGGTTTTAAAAGAGGTGCGCAAGCATCACTCTTCAGCTTGGTCGAAACCAAGCATGGGAAGGGTTTTGAAGAGGACCGACCGGGCATGTGTGTAGACAACACGATGGTGTGCACGTCCATACTTCACTTTCCCAAGAAGGCGCGATCTAAGCCACTCAATTTGACTAGGTAAAGAGGAGTGGTTGAGATCGATTTTGCGATAGGAGTTTGATGCCGCAAGGAGTCGCGCACCATACCCTTTTCCGGTGTGTTTTCCAAGATGACCTGACTTGGTCGGTCTTGTCCGGTTGGTTTGGCGTGAAGATGGTAGGCTGATGTTCACGCCCATGTCTCACCGTCCCATGAAAACGTGATCTAAGCCACCCACCTCGTCCGGTGAAGTTGAGTGGTCGAGATCGATTTGCAACTTGGGAAGCGTATCCACGCATGTTTGAGCGGGTGTTTTTGGATTGGCCAGGCGTGATATGCCTTGGCCGACCGCATGAAGAGGTAGATGGGCCCACGGTGGTCATGCCGGTATGACCGGGACGCTTAATCTAATCCAGGACCCTCCATTCGTGTCGGAGAAGATGGACGCGCGTGATGGCTTGAACCCTAATTTTGGCTTTCAAAGCCGCGCGACCATGCTATTTCAAAGCGGACGAATGTGTTGTAACCAACCATGGTTGGTTTTGACCGATTGGTCAAGTGTGTAGGCGGTCACATGGTGATTGTGTCGACATGCTCGGGCCCTTTGAGTTTGCATCTACACCCTCCATCTATACCCGCGAAGATGGATGGTTGAGACTGCTTTTGCGGACATGTAATATGCCGCAAACCCTAATTTAGGGTTTTCCGCCCATAATGCTTGGTATTGACGGTTTCTTGGCAAGCAAAGGCCAATGGTCGACCATGCTTGTGGGTCGGCCGTGTGTATTCCATACCGCTTGGGGGTGATGGAATTGATCCGTGGTCATCCAATCATGCTTGTGGAGTTGGATGACTGCGATCGATCATATCGGCAAGCTAAGGCCGTGGGTATTCCATACCATGCTTAGGGTGATGGAATTGATCCGTGGTCATCCAATCATGCTTGTGGAGTTGGATGATGCGATCGATCATATCCGAGACCGATACAATCAAGTCCGGATGCTCAATCGGGCTAGTATAACACACCGAGAGGGGCTCAATCGGGCTAGTATAACACACCGAGAGGGGCTCAATCGGGCTAGTATAACACACCGAGAGGGCTCGGGCTAGTATAACACACCGAGAATCACTGCATTTGGGTATTTCGTACATGGTTTCATTATAGTGCTTGGAGGTTCGTGTTACTCAGTATGAGTAACACTACCTCATGCCACACCGATAATGATTCATTATAATGCATGAGGTTCGTGTTACTCTATAAGAGTAACACTCAGTCATCATGCCACACTGATAATGAGTACAGGAAATACAAGGCTGAATTAAGTGAGGGAGTATCCAACACTTATAAATGGCTTTATCTTTTACAAGATGTCAGCGCATGATTTTTCTGGTTTTTTACAAACTCAACCTTGAACGAAAATCCACCATCAACATTAAGTCCTCGCCTAGCACACAATGGTTACACTATTGTGTGGTAGGCATGAGATGGTGACAGTTAAAGATAAAACTTATGAGACAATGTTAGATGTTACCGGGGAGAGACGGGTCATCCTGTCCCCGAGCATGTCACGTTCAAGAGACGTCCGAAAAGTGTTCCCCTAGCATGATGTCGGTCTTGCACCGCTTCGATCGACCTTGCTATGACTACGCTTCGGCCGAGGGGCTATTGCGCCGCTTCGTTCAATCGTGGGGATGTGCCTAATCGATCGACCGTTGCGCCCGCTTCGTTCGTGGGGTTATCGCGCCCGCTTGATCGAACGTGGGCTTGTTGTGTCTCGCTTCGGTTGAAAGTGGGTCTACCGTGTACATGCTTCAAACGTCAGCCATGTGCTTCGACCAAACCGGCCCCGCTGTGTGCGCCTATTATACCAGCCTTATGTCGTGATTAACACCAGCCTTTGCGACTTGAGCAATACCAAATTTTGAGACTTGAGCAATACCAGACTTGAGGCTTGTACCATACAGACTTGAATGATGTTTGGACTGGCCATTGCGTGAGTTGTGTCTTGCCGTGTGTGGCGACACTTCTCATATGCTTTCATACAAGTTCTAACTCTTGTCTTTTATTTCATTGCGGTAGAAAGAATCCCTGTTGAGATGTCTTCTGGAGATAATGCTGGTGCCAAGTCAGGAAGTGTTGATAGCTTCAAAGATATGCCGAACATCGATGATGAATTGTTCACCGCGCCCTTTCAACTATATGAAAACATCCGTTCCACAGATAACCTTCCTCCTATCGACCTGTGGTTTTTCATGCTCCGCTGGGTCCTCATGAAGGATGGATGAGACGTATGTTGAGCAATGAGTACATCAAAGATAACTTGACCGGAGCGCAGATTATTGATGCACTTGAGTGTTGAAACGTCTCGAGAGGATGTTAAAGTGGTTTCGATGCGACCGTTGAGGTGGGTCCCGGAGAGAGTGTTGAAGAAGGACGAAGCGAACGTGGGTCTCGGAGAGAGCGTTGCGGCGGCTCTTGAATAGACCATTGAAGCAGCTTCTGCGAGAGGGAGAGTTGAGGTGGCTTCCTCTCCAGTTCGATTTAATCCTTGACTGACGGTGAAGGAACTTCATGCCGAGCCTCAGTCCCCAAGCGTGGTTTACATGGTTTGTTCGTAGTGGTTTTTGTCGAGCCTGGTATGGAATATCTCGAACGCTGTTGCATCATTGCGGGAGTCGTACATGTGGCACCGGAGTTGGAGTTGGCGACACGCAGGATATTGTATCTCGGTGGTTTTCCCCTTGCCGTCTGTGGAACCGCACGTAAGGTCGAAGGTTGTATCGCCTGTTGGTGAGATATATGCCCTTGCGTCACGCTCGTACATCCTTATCTGGTTGTAGCCGCTACATCCATCCATGGAGGAGAACATGCCGTGTCCGCTGGTTGCATCTACTAACATGTCGATGTTCGCAGAGGAGAATCGCTTTTGGAGCATTCCATTGGGCGAGAGGCGGGTGTCGGTCTCTCCTGCTAATTGCTAACATCGACGCCGGTATATTGTCTTCCCCTTCTAATCACGTCTTGCTTCGAAAGTGCGTCCCCTTTTGGTGTGAGTATGGGTTGAAGCTTCACCGTATGTGCTGGTCTGGTTTCCTTCGAAGTCCGTCATTGTGGTGGGATGACGCACAATCTTGCATGGGCTAACCTTGGCCGTCGCGAGAGTCTTGAGAGAAATCACATTGGAAGATGCTCCCGTGTCGACGAGGGCCCTCCCCGAACTCGAACCCTTGATGTGTGCGGTAACATGTAGGGCCGGTCGTGATCTTTTTTCTCGCCATCATGTCGTCTTTCGTAAATGTAACATTATTTACGGTGTGTTTTCGATGCGATTAAGACTTCGGACGTGAAGGAGTCGGGTGTACGTCCGTAGCTATTTTATTAATTAAGGTGAAACATCTCTCGCACGTTGATTCTTTGAGAGGCGCAAGAGTTCACACAAGCTTTCCACTAGAGATGCCGCTTCCTAATCCACCGGTCTCTCGGTTCGTAGTAAACTGTTGACCTGGGAGGATCGTTGTGAGGATCGGCCCCAGGTGTAGGAATCTCCATGACAGGACCGTTCATATCTCGATGTCGCTCATTTGATCAGGTCCACGTAGGTCCGCGGGCCGAAATACCTCTTTTCGAGTTGCGGCCATATCCGTTTGAGTCTTAGCAAGAACTTCCCGCTTCTCCATCAAGTCCGAAATGGTAATGGATGATGGTCCTCCTCTCGTCCCTCCGGCTCCTCGTCCCGATGCAGAGTGAAAGTTGTTGCTCGGGTGACTACCGGAGGCGTTACGCTTGAGGAGTTGTCGGGATTTGCGGCTGCTCGACTCGCGACGGGAGGTGTTACACTTATCGGAACATCTCCTCGCTACGCCGGCACCGGTGGTAGAAGTGACGGCCGCATAAGGTGTATTGACCACGGTAGTTCCGTAAATTATAGGACGGAGCCCCTTCGTATACCGTGTTACTCGCCAGAAGAAGAGGTTGAAAAGTTGCCTAAGGAACCGAAGTCAAGCAAAGTTGTACTTCAAAGGATGAAAGTCTCTCTTGCCCGTAAGGACGAGTTGCTGCCGAAGGACTTTCCTTGAAGGATCGTAGCTACCTACTTGTCCTTTAGATGTTCTTGTTTTTGAGTGATAGTGAGGATTCCTTTGACTACCTAGGAATTAATAGGTAATTGAATTGGTTCATTTTGAGATAGTTTGGTGAATGATTTTTTCGAAAGAGGTTATTTTAAATGAAATTTGCATCTTGGTCATGAATGATTGCACATGTCACATGAAGTTGCAAACGTTGTGTGAAAGGAAAGCATGAATGAAAAAGCAGACATGGTGTTTGATTATCGAGCCTCTTTCTCCACGTGTGGGATGCTAAGTCCCCTGAATTCTAAACTATCTTTCTTGTAAAATTGTTGAGTAGAACTTACTTGCTTTTGAAGCCTCATTTGTATCAAACCGAGTAGCCTCTCCAAGAAAATCCTCCGCACTAACTTCTCAAAGCTATCCCTCCGAGCCAAGCTTCTCCCGAACAATGCGCTTCAAAGCGTTGCACTCACCGGTGGGGTGATGAAGGGACCGGTGGTAATGACAAGACCTCGGGTCCATTACTCCTTGACCGCAGAGGTGGGCGCCGTATCGGGGGTAGCTTTATCTCTCCGTTTCGCACCCACGTCTCCAGCAGCTCGAGAATCTTCTTCATTGGGAATGGGAAATGTAAGTACCTTGAGTCCTGGCTTTTCCTCGCGTTAGTGGGCGTTGTAACGTCTCTCCGTGGCTTCGACGTGGAACAGAGATGAAGTTGGGAGATTTGTGAGTGCCATCATATTCGCGGATCGCTTGCCTAGGTAGAGGGATGTGGAAGGTGTCGCAATGTCACCGCCGAGTGACCGGATTGAACGCTCCCATCCTCTCGTATTCAGGCATTTCGATTGATTTCTCCTTCCTCAAGCGTTCCTTGACTGGTTGGAAGGCCGACGCTGGATTGGACAGCCTTCCGTGCTTCAATAAGAGTTTTGAAATACAAATCTTCTAGCAGGCTCCATAGGCTGCAGTGCTCCCTTTCTTTATCCGCAGACATTGTAGTACTCCTGGACAAGTCTATTCTCCCGTGGAGTTGCCTCGGATCTTCATTGTCGACCGGACCATGTTGTTCATCTTTCCCGAGTCTCCGCGATTACGCGCTCTTTTTGCCCTAAAGGTGTGACTCCCGGCTAATGATTCAACATTTCTTGTGCCGCCCGAGTAGATGCTCGTCGACCCTTCTTGTAATTGTGCCGCTATATCATTCAAAAGGCGAAATGTCTCGCTCCGCGCTCCCGGTGATACCTCGGCTTGATTTGCCAAGACATCCTCCAGCGTTCTATCTACACTTCCCATGGTATCTGAACCGCCTGTGGTTTCCTGATGAGGATGCATCGTGAGCCGAAAACCGAAGAATCGAGAATTCAATTTTTTGCAACCGATAGATCAACCTCCCACTGTGGTCGCCAATTGTTGATGGGTGAAAACTACTCCCGCAGAATTTGGTAATTTGGGGTGTGGATGAGGAATGAATCTAAACCTTCAACAAATGCATCGCGCGGTGAGTGCTTGTAGATTCGAGAGATCAATCCGTGCAAGTCCGGCCTAAACCAAGAAATGGCCGTTCCGGACTTGTTTCGGTCACAAAGTGAAGGAGATGGGGTTGATCTTAGGGGAGGGAAGCGAAGAAGGTGTTGAGATTGTGAAGGTGTTGGCTTGCTTATGACTTGTAATGTAAAGATGAGCAAGCTTACGGTTGATGCAAGAAGGCTCCGAGTGTTTGAATACGGTTTGTATTAACACTTGGTTTCTGTCGTCTGAACTTGTGTTGTTCTCCGTTATTCCTTGTTGTTGGAAAATAGGGCGGAGAACCTATTTATACAAGTCATTGAGCCTCATTAACGTTTCTCGTGGGAAGTGGAGGTAGTGGAATGATGGAGTAGTGGAGTTGTGTGTCTGCAACACACGACCAGCCTTGCCCACTTTTCCCGTTCATCTCTAACCGTCCCCGACTTCCTAACACGTTCTTGTGATGGCGCGTTGCACGCCGCACGCCGTAAACCGCGCACCAATACCCAAAGCATGTATCCCCCGTTGGTGACATGATTGATGTCCGGAATGTGGATCGTGGATCCACGAAAGATAGCATGTAATGTCTGAATTGAATAACCGCGTTATTCGTAAAGTCGATACTTGTGAAGTATCGTGTGTATTTTATGTGTATCGCATGTGTGGTGTGGTAAAGTGATGGGTAATGACGCCTCACTAACCAAATAACTCCCGACTGTGGTTGATAACCAAGTCGGTGAGGTCGGACGGATGAGATGATGTTTGAGACACTCATCTCGCGACCGTTGATGAAATTAGGTTTTAAAAGAGGTGCGCAAGCATCACTCTTAGCTTGGTCGAAACCAAGCATGGGAAGGGTTTTGGAAGAGGACCGAACGGGCATGTGTGTAGACAACACGCCGGTGTGCACGTCCATACTTCACTTTCCCAAGAAGGCGCGATCTAAGCCACTCAATTTGACCGTCAAAGTTGAGTGGTTGAGATCGATTTTGCGATAGGAGTTTGATGCCGCAAGAAGTCGCGCACCATACCCTCCTTTTTCCGGCGTGTTTTCCAAGATGACCCGACTTGGTCGGTCTTGTCCGGTTGGTTTGGCGTGAAGATGGTAGGCCGATGTTCACGCCCATGTCTCACCGTCCCATGAAAACGTGATCTAAGCCACCCAATTCGTCCGGTGAAGTTGAGTGGTCGAGATCGATTCGCAACTTGGGAAGCGTATCCACGCATGTTTGAGCGGGCGTTTGGATTGGCCGGGCGTGATATGCCTTGGCCGACCGCATGAAGAGGTAGATGGGCCCACGGTGGTCATCTTTGGTATGACCGACTCGCTTAATCTAATCAGGACCCTCCATTCGTGTCGAGAAGATGGACGCGCGTGATGGCTTGAACCCTAATTTTGGCTTTCAAAGCCGCGCGACCATGCTATTTCATGCGGTCGAATGTGTTGTAACCAACCATGGTTGGTTTTGACCGATTGGTCAAGTGTGTAGGCGGTCACATGGTGATTGTGTCGACATGCTCCGGCCCTTTGAGTCTGCATCTACACCCTCCATCTATACTGCGAAGATGGATGGTTGAGACCGCTTTGCGGCACATGTAATATGCCGCAAACCCTAATTTAGGGTTTTCCGCCCATAATGCTTGGTATTGACGGTTTCTCGGCAAGCAAAGGCCAATGGTCGACCATGCGGGTCGGCAGTGTGTATTCCATACCTGCTCGGGGTGATGGAATTGATCCGTGGTCATCCAATCATGCTTGTGGAGTTGGATGACCGCGATCGATCATATCTTGGCAAGCTAAGGCCGTGGGTATTCCATACCATGCTTAGGGTGATGGAATTGATCTCGTGGTCATCCAATCATGCTTGTGGAGTTGGATGATTGCGATCGGATCATATCCGAGATCGATATCTGATCAAGTCCGGATGCTCAATCATACCGCTAGTATAACACACCGAGAGGGGCTCAATCGGGCTAGTATAACACACCGAGAATCAGTATGACACACCGAGAATCAGTACGGGTATTTCGTACATGGTTTCATTATAGTGCTTGGAGGTTCGTGTTACTCGTATGAGTAACACTCAGTCTCATGCCACACCGATAATGATTCATTATAATGCTTGAGGTTCGTGTTACTCTATAAGAGTAACACTCGGTCATCATGCCACACCGATAATGAGTACGGAAATACAAGGCTGAATTAAGTGAGGGAGTATCCAGCACTTATAAATGGCTTTATCTTTTACAAGATGTCAGCGCATGATTTTTCTGGTTTTTTACAAACTCAACCTTGAACGAAAATCCACCATCAACAGTTAGCAAAGAGAATTGAGTGAAGAACAGAATGTAATTTAAATGAAAGGTTGAACACTTGATAAGAGAGCACTAGAGCTATCAATTCCACCACTTAACCTACACTAGATAATTTAGTTACGGAAATTGTTCTTATCCCTTGTAACGGATCAGCGGTGAAGATACGAGTCTTTTGCCTTTCCAAAAGGGTTTCAAAGATGGATAGTTCAATCACAACTAGGAGATAAATTCCTAGTATTAGTTGTCTTATTACAGCACAACTAATCACAAATTGAAAACATACAATGAAGCATGAGTTGATGCAACAACAAATAATTGATCTAACAACCTAGGATGCAAGACATACTAGGTGAAAGTTATAAGTTGCAACATAAAGACTAAACCAAATCCTTTTCAATTAAGCTCTACAAGAACAATCTCATTAACATAAGACACTAGCAGTAAGCTAAGGATTTCATTAAAGCTCTAGCTAAGAAAGTTAGAACATAGCTTTTTTAGACACAGATGAAGTTTTGATATTCATAAAAATGGGAGCTCTCCTCCTTTCAACTGAGTTCTGTTAAATCACTTAACAACAAAAGCAAGAGATGAAAAACTAAGTTCTCCTCCCCTCGCTCCTTTTTTTCTTACACAACATAACAACCCCTATTTATACAACAATTCTTCCCCAAAATCCCTTCCACACAACCAACAAATACACAATATAAAATTCAGGGTTTTTGTTCTCGAGACTCACCACTCAGTATTACTCCTCATTCATGTACAACCACAGCCTTTATCTTCACCAATTTGAATGATGTTGTTGATTGAAATCAGACCTAATCGCCACTTTGTTAATCATCACAACCAACCTATTTCTGTCGATTGCGCGCTGCTATTGCTGACGTATAAAAGGGGAAACAAATTCAGACCTCTAGCTTTCCAATCTGTCACTTTTGAGAGACAAATAGCTAACCTACTCTTGTATTTCATAGCCTAGGGTTTGGTTGAATCGAGTATAGAGAAAGGCATAGAAAATAAGCAAGTGGTCTGATGGGGGAAGGATGCTGATGGAGGTATAGGTATGAGTACTGAAATTGACAGGGATTTGGTTGAATCAAGAGGATTGGTAGAGTTAGGGTTTGACATTTGATGGGTTGTTGTCGGGGATGTAGGAGAAAGTGAAATGGAAGATGGGTTAAGGGATTGTTTGGGTGTTGGTTGGATTAAAGGTTTGTCTTTGGCAGATGAGAATGGACTTTGGGCTAAGCTTCTTTTCTTTTACTCCCAACATGGGTATCACTTGGATTATGGCCCATTACTTCATTTCATGTTCAGATGATTCTTCTTCTTGAGCTTCCCATCCACTAATAGATCCAGTAGCTTCAAAATTCTGTTGGCACCTTGGCTGCCTTCTCCACTGCACTTGCCTGCTTACTATGGTTTGGTAACTATCTTGACAGGGTCTTGTAGCTCCACCTCCTCCACAGCACAAGTTCAGACCATTCTTTCAATTCCCCTAGAATTACAAAACAAAAGTCAGGACAATTGCTAAACATTTTATTTGCAACGAATAAGAAGTACAAGATACAAAATTTGGCATAAAAACAGGCAATTGGGTGCAACAAAATGGCATAAACACCTACAACAAGATAAGAATGTATGCAATATTAGATGCCCATCAGTGTTACCCCGCACACGAACTCTTGGCACAGTATTTTCCTAGCAGTTTCTAATAGTAACATGGGCTGGGACGTTACTAAACTAGGCTTATTTCGTAACCGAACTTGAACAGTTACTAAATTTTAGTAACTGAAATTTCCAGTTACGAATTAGTAACGGCAATATGTTGGTTACTAATTTTAGTTACTAATCACAGAATATGGTATAGTGGTAGCGGCTTAATACAGTGTGGTGTTCAAATTTGGACTAGGTCCCGGGGTTTTTCTGCATTTGCAGTTTCCTCGTTAACAAAATTTCTGGTATTTGTGTTATTTCTTTTCCGCATTATATTTTGTTATATAATTGAAATATCACAGGTTGTGCGTTGAATCGCACTACACCATTTCCAGGACTTTATCACAGGCTATACATGTTACTTATTGAATTTGTAACGGTTATAACTGTACTAAATAGGCCGTTATTAATAATTGTGATGGTGTTTTGTAACAGTTTTATCTGTGACAAAAGGCAGATACAGTCATATATAAAAAGTGTTACAATTGACCTAATTTTATGATAGCGACACATGTCATATTTGTCACATTTATCTTAACGGTTTTAACTGTTACTCTCTATTAACCACAATTCAAAGAATGACACGTGTCTTAAAGAGTCACATTTACAGCAACGCTTATTACTGTTACTGAATCCTTGCAACGATTACTCCGGCGACACGTGTCCTTTTTTGTCACGGTTAAAGTAACACATATTAGTGTTGCCATTAATTTGTAACAGTTACTCATAGGACACGTGTCGTCCTCTTGTCACGGCTTTATAACGATTAAAGTGTCACTCTCAATTGTAACAACAGTAAGATGATGACGCGTGTTATTTTTTCTTCATAATTTGTGTCACAGTTATAACCGTGACAATTCTTTCTGTTACAATTAAAAAAAATGGGTAGCCCAGATCATTTTTGAAGGATCAGAATATCGCGACATCAATATCTCGCGGGATCAATAAACGACAGCGTTGCGAAGGCGTCGCAGACGAGTAATATAAATGACGCAATGAATGACGGCAGCTAAAAACACGAGAAAGATGTAAAGACCTAGCGAGATTTAGGAGAGTTGCGAGATTATATATTTGAACGCTTGCGATATTTCGCAAGTCATTCCCGAAAATAAAGGACAGCTTAGCTGACATCCAATGTGTAATACCCTATATAAGGAGTTGAGCAGGACTGTTGTAGAGATCTTTTTCGAAGTGTTAGACAAGTCATTAGGAGAGAGAAAATTTGTAGTGATTGTAATTTCTTTAGCTCTTTTCCATTTTATCTTGTAAACATTCAAGGAATTAATCAATAAAAATCATAGTTGTTCATCTTCAAATGTCTTAGTTGTGTGGATTCTTGTGAGGGGTGTAGTGTAGGATTTCCTGCAACTACATATTGGCGCTAGAAACAGGGAGATTAAAGATAAGAGATTGGATATTGTTACTAAAATTTTTCAAATCAAGAGTATGATGGATAAATTTGAGAAAACCAGAATCAAAGAGAGTAATGGAGAATTGGAATGTAGTATGATTACAAAAACAATGGTTAATGAATTTCATGAAAGTATCAGAGGGAGAATACACAAAAGAGATTTTGAAGGAAAGAAAATTATAACAGCAAAGAAAGCTTCACCCTTGAAAGAATGGGAAAAACAGAAGATTATGTTCACAGCAACAGAGATATCAGGAGAGAATTTAAATCACACATCTCCACTAGTGATTACGATAAGTGCAAGCAAAGAAGAAGGAAAATTAACAAAAACAGTGGAAGAATGGGCAATAAATAGAACTTTGGTGGACACAGGGAGTTCAGTGAATATAATATTTTATCATGCTTATAAAAAATTGGGGTACAAAGTTGAAGAAATGACTTCCGCAACATATCATATCTATGGTTTCGGCAAATCCATAACAAAACCTAAAGGGGAAATAAAAATACGAATTTTGTTGGGAGAAATTGAAACACATGTGACGTTATGTGTAGTGGATATGGAATCACCATATAACATGCTGTTGGGAAGACCATGGATACATGCAATAAAAGCTGTAGCATCAACATTTCATCAATGTGTCAAATTTCCTATACCGAGTGGAATTGGCGAAATCAGAGGAGATACCGATAAAGGGAGGATATATCATCAAATCGAAGTAAAACATTATGAAGAACAGGTGAAGAGGCGAAAAGATCGCAAGAAGATGGCAAAAGCAGCGAAAAAGGAAGAAGAATTTAGAACTTACATGATAAGAGCAGAAGAAGGAAAAGGAATATATGGTGAAGAAAATGAACTTGCGAAGGAAGTAAAAGGACCAACGCCCATGGGAGAACCGAAGGCTAGCTACACTGCGGCTAAACCAACAAAGGAAGTGAATATTGGAACTGAAGAAGAACCCAAGATGTTAAAAATTGGGACTAAAATGGAGGCAGGTGAGGAAAGAAAGACTATTGATTTGTTGCGAGATTATAAAGACATTTTCGCGTGGGATATGGATGAGATGCCTGGAATAGATCCATCTGTAGCGTGCCATAAATTAGAGATTGATAAAAGTGCAAGACCATTCAAGCAAAGAATTAGAAAAATTGCAACAACATATCATCCTCAAATAGAAGAAGAGGTACAGAAGATACTTGACGCCGGAATTATTAGACAAGCAAAATATCCCGAATGGATAGCGAATATGGTCGTAGTCCCAAAGAAGAAAAAAGGGATAAGAATTTGCATAGATTTTACCGATCTAAACAAAGCTTGTCCAAAAGATAGTTTTCCTTTGCCAGATATTCCGCAAATGGTTGAGTCAGCAGCAGGAAATGAAAGGATATCCTCTCTTGATGGATACAAGGGATACAATCAAATTCCTCTCGCTGAAGAAGACCAAGAGCATACTGCCTTTTTCGCTCCAAGAGGATTATATTGTTACACAAAAATGCCATTTGGTCTGCGAAATGCTGGAGCAACATACCAAAGGATGGTAGAAAAAGTGTTCGAAAAATGGATACATAAAACACTAGAGGTATACGTGGATGACATGTTAATAAAAAGTAAAGAAGCAAAAGATCATGTACGGGATTTGAAGGAAATTTTTGAACAAATGAGACATTTCAACATCAAAGTAAATCCGGAAAAATGTACCTTTGGGGTGGCATCTGGAAAAAATTTAGGATACATTGTGTCAAAAGAAGGAATACAAGTCGATCCAGAGAAAGTACAGGCAATTCGCGATATGCCGACACCAGCAACAGTGAGAGATGTGCAAAAGTTAAACGGACTGTTAGCTTCGCTAGGAAGGTTCATCTCGCGATCATCTGATAAGTGCAAGCATTTTTTCAACATACTTAAAAAGGGAGCGAAATTTAGATGGACAGATGAATGTGAAAAGGCGTTACAAGGGATAAAAGAACATCAAATGGATATATCAATCTTACAAAAAGCAGAACCAGGGGAAGAATTACTAATTTACCTTTGCGACAACCTCGCATGCACTAAGCGCAGATACTGCGAATGGACCTTGAGTGGAAAAACCAATCTATTACATCAGCAAAACATTCAATGCTGCGGAGAAAAATTATTCAAAAATTGAAAAATTAATTTTGGCATTAGTTTACGCAACATTTAAACTTCGCATCTACTTCGAAGCACACACAGTTAAGGTAATGACAAAAGTACCAATTGAGTCAGTAATGAAAAATTCAAAAAGGTCAGGAAGGGTTGAAAGATGGAATGCTCAAGTAAGTCATTGCAAACTCAAATATGAAATATTATCCTCACCCAAATCACAAGTTGTTGCAGACTTTTTAGCAGAATTTCCATTGGAAGAGGATGAAGCAGTGGAAGAAATGATGGATATAGAAGAAGAACATGGAAATCCAAGGGATTTATTAACTGAGCCAAACGGATGGGAAATATTGGTAGATGGATCGTCAAATGGAGAAGGTAACGAAATTGGGATCATTGTAATTTCGCCAGAAGGCAATAAAATGGCTTTTTCTTTCAGATTGGAATTTGCATCTACCAACAATGAAACAGAATATGAAGCTATAATACATGCTTTGCGATTCGCAATAGAAATGAAGTTGGAGAATGTGAGGGTCACCAGTGATTCCCAGTTAGCTATTCGCCAGATAAAAGAAGAATATACTACAAATGAACCATCCTTGAAAAAATATAAAAAACTTGTTGAAGAATTGTCAGCGAAGATACCAAAAATAAAATGGACACACATATCAAGAAGAGATAATAGACTCGCGGATGCTTTTGCTTTTATATCAAGTATGATGACAGATCCAACTGCGAGATGCATAAAAATACAGACACTTTTATCACCGTCAATCAACAAAGAGGAAGAGGAAGAAGCAGAAGTAATGCTCATAGAAGATGGAGCACAAAGACCCTATTGCGAAGATTGGAGAACAGAACTTCATGCTTATCTAATGAAAGGAGAAACGCCAAGAAATAAATTAGAGATGCACAAATTAAAAAGCCGTGCAACAAATTATGAATTAAGAGACGGGGTATTATACCGAAGATCCTTTAATGGACCCTCGCTTAGATGTTTAACACGAAAGGAAGGAGAAGCGGTGTTAAAAATGTTACACAGTGGGGATGCTGGAAATCACAGTGGTGGAAGATCTTTAGCACATAAGGCGAAAATGCAAGGCTATTATTGGCCATATATGCATGAAGATGCAAAACAAATATCAAGACGTTGCGAAGATTGTCAGAGGCACGGAAAGAAAATACATGCACCAGGAGCACCATTAACCTCTTCAACAAGTGTATGGCCTTTTGGAAAGTGGGGGTTAGATATTGTAGGACCTTTTTTACCAGGTACAGGGCAGAGGAGATATCTGATTGTCGCTACAGATTATTTCACAAAGTAGGCAGAAGTAAAAGCAATACAACACATTCGCGATAAAAATATTTTTACCTTCTGTTGATGGTGGTTTTTAGACAAGGGGTAAAATCGTAAAACCCCATGACCTAGTGTTACCCGCAACACATTAACTAAGAGCATTTAACTCAGGTGTAAACAATTAATAGGGGTATTTTTTCAAAATACCAGATTAGGGTTTCGACCACGTAACCCTAATTCCAAAACAAAGCCGCATATCTGCGTACCATGGCAAAGCAATGCCAAACCAAGCCGCACCCGCGCACCATGCAAAGACAATGCCAAACCAAGCCGCATCTCGCGCACCATGGCAGCAATCCCGAACCAAGCCGCATATGCGCACACCCTGGCAAAAAGCAATGCCAAACCAAGCCGCATCTTCGCGCACCATGGCAAAGCAATGCCGAACCAAGCCGCATATCGCGCACCATGGCAACAATGCCAAACCAAGCCGCATACTGCACACCATGGCAACAATTCCAAACCAAGCCGCACCTGCGCACCATGGCAGCAACGCCAAACCAAGCCGCATATCGCGACCATGGCAGCAATGCCAAACCAAGCCGCACCTGCGCGCACCATGGCAGCAATGCCAAACCAAGCCGCGACTCTGCGCACCATGGCAACAATGCCAAACCAAGCCGCACCTGCGCACCATAGCAACAATGCCGAACCAAGCGCATCTCTGCGCACCATGGCAGCACAATATCTGCGCACCATGGCAACAATGCCAAACCAAGCCGCACCCTGCGCACCATGGCAATCAATGCCAAACCAAGCCGCATCTCGCGCACCATGGCAACAATGCCAACCATGGCAGCCGCACCACTGCGCACCATGGCATCAATGCCAAACCAAGCCGCACCCTGCGCACCATAGCAACAATGCCAAACCAAGCTGCTATGCCATTGGCACACGCCAAATATAGCGCCCTAGGCTTGCAAGACTTGCAACTAGGTCAACATGGCCGCACATGCCAACACGTGCCGCAAGCCATATACCAAGCCGCTATGCCATTGGCACACGCCAAATATAGCGCCCTAGGCTTGCAAGACTTGCAACTAGGTCAACATGGCCGCACATGCCATTGGCTAGCGCCCTAGGCTTGCAAGCCATATTCCAAGTCGCTATGCCATTGGCACACGCCAAATATAGCGCCCTAGGCTTGCAAGACTTGCAACTAGGTCAACATGGCCGCACATGCCATTGGCACATGCCAACACGTGCCGCAAGCCATATTCCAAGTCGCTATGCCATTGGCACACGCCAAATATAGCG
This sequence comes from Papaver armeniacum, assembly GCA_023531295.1. Lineage (NCBI taxonomy): Eukaryota > Viridiplantae > Streptophyta > Magnoliopsida > Ranunculales > Papaveraceae > Papaver > Papaver armeniacum. The sequence goes on from JAJJWW010005022.1 coordinate 49,722, forward strand.
CCCTAGGCTTGCAAGACTTGCAACTAGGTCAACATGGCCGCACATGCCATTGGCACATGCCAACACGTGCCGCAAGCCATATTCCAAGTCGCTATGCCATTGGCACACGCCAAATATAGCGCCCTAGGCTTGCAAGACTTGCAACTAGGTCAACATGGCCGCACATGCCATTGGCACATGCCAACAAGTGCCGCAAGCCATATTCCAAGTCGCTATGCCATTGGCACACGCCAAATATAGCGCCCTAGGCTTGCAAGACTTGCAACTAGGTCAACATGGCCGCACATGCCATTGGCACATGCCAACACGTGCCGCAAGCCATATTCCAAGTCGCTATGCCATTGGCACACGCCAAATATAGCGCCCTAGGCTGGCAAGACTTGCAACTAGGTCAACATGGCCGCACATGCCATTGGCACATGCCAACACGTGCCGCAAGCCATATTCCAAGTCGCTATGCTATTGGCACACGCCAAATATAGCGCCCTAGGCTTGCAAGACTTGCAACTAGGTTAACATGGCCGCACATGCCATTGGCACATGCCAAACACAAGGTTAACGCACATGCCACGCATGGTAGCCTAACTTGCAAACCGTGCAACCTACCACCAAGGCATTCCGCACATGCCATTGGCACATGCCAAACACACACGCTGGTAGCCTAACTTGCAAACCGTGCAACCTACCACCAAGGCATTCCGCACATGCCATTGGCACATGCCAAACACACGCGCCATTAGCAGCACCACTTGCACTCAAGGCGCAACCAACGAGATATCAACACAAAACTGGGGGATGCTTCTTTAGGGTTTTGGTTTGGCGGTCACAGCATGCAGCGTACACTACGCTCACATTAAGAAAGCGTGAATAGGAATAAAGCGGTCAAATAAAAGAGGAAATAATGGTGAAAAACGTTTTCACCCATTAAACCATGCGGTTACCACCTCCTCCCATTATTTCACCCTTTACTCTCTTCCTTCATGAGGCCAGGGTACGTTTCAATCTCGACTTGTATAAATAGGTCTTACCTATTTCCACCAGACAACAAGTCTCGGTCAGGAGAAATATACTACACTTACACTCTCAGAAAGGCAACTTTGCAAGCTCTCCCAAAAGCTTACATCTCTTGCAAGCTTCCTAAGCTTTCACTTTCTGATACAAGTCGAGACACTACTCTCCTCAACACCTTTCTCTGCTTCCCTCCCCAAATCAACCCTTCTCCTCCACTTTGTGACCGAAGCAAGTCTGGAACGGCCATTTCTTGGTTTAGGCCGGACTTGTACAGATTGATCTCTCGAATCTATAAAGTGCTCACGTGTAGCACATTTGTTTAGGGTTTAAACCAGTTTCTCACTCACCTACCGCATTTACCGAAATCGGCAGAAACGATTTTCACCCATAAACAATTGGCGACCACAGCGGGAGGATTGATCTATCGGCTACAATGTCAGACTGTCGATCTCGTTCTTCGACCCAGATGTCAAGATGGTAGGTGAAGGCTACTCAATCCGACACAACTACCAGGCAACCCGGTTACTAGTTGTAAAACTACACGAGAAAACTGGGGACTTGCCGAAGATGTTACTACTCGATCCGACTCAACCACCAGGCAACCCGGTTACTAGTTGTAAAAAACTACACGAGAGAACTGGGGACTTGCCGAAGATGCTACCAGCGATTGGGGACTTGCGGACAATGCTATCAGCAAAACCGCGGACTTGCCGACAATGCTATCAGCAAAACCGCCTTTTTTACATGAAGAGAGGCATGTTCGCAAAAAAACCTATGAAGTGAGTAAATTCAGACTGCGCAAGAGATACGATTTGTTTTAGGTTCTTAGTAAAACCATTATACTACCGAGTATTGTGCCTATTGCTAGCACGCACTTTCATAAAAGCAATATTCCTTTCCCAAAACATAATCAGAGTCATATTATCAAAACCATTTATCCCAGAAATAACCCAATATCCTCAAAAGCTACCAGCTGTCTACCAAAACCGGTCAAACTTTGAACCAGATATCCAATATGTCTTTCAAAAAAAAAAAGAGAAAAAGAACCTAAAATGAAAGTTTAACGGAGAAACATTCAAGGAAAATCATCCAACAGAGGTTTGTTCTTCTTGGAGAAAGTCAACTTTGCATCTTCAAGAGCCGCTCTCTTCATAGTCAACATCTTGGAAAGTTTTTCGAGTTCTACCTCCTGTCGTGCAATCTCCTCAGTGGAAAGGCTTTCGATTGCTGCATCTTTCAACTTTTTGATCTCAGCAAGGCCTTCGACAAACCACGAAGTGTTGAACTCCTTTTCTACGCACACGTCGCGATGGTGTTCCCAGTTGGCAATAACATCCTCAGAAACGGTGTGACCAGTCACCTCACGCATATCCTCGATGGAAGATAAAGCCTCTTCTACACGCTTAGCCAGCGCAAATCGACTAGTGACTTTCTTGGTTGTGGCCATATGTCCGTACTTCTCCCAGTTACGAGGTGTACAACGCCTCGTGCTTAGCCGGCACGCTGAAGCCGCCAACCAGCACATGACCCGGAAAAGGAACCAAGTACGGAGGATCAAAAATGGCGCCTGCACCTGGCCTCACGACTCGTAGAGGGTTTTCCTCCATGTCTACGGCAACAATCATCAGAGAATCATCCACCGTTTGAGCCACATCTGTGCCCGGCAATTGGCTAACGCCCATCTCCAAGTCGCCAGCGGTGGTCGCCAAAGGCAAGTTTTCGTGTGCCTCTACCCCAGAATCATCCTCCGAATCGGATTCCTCCTGCGAACTTGAGTCAGATATTTTCCCAAAAGAGGAAACAAAAGAAGAAAGAAAAGAAGTGCGAAACTCACCGAACCACTTCCCGAAACAGAACCGATTACCGGTCTACTTGGGAGGAATCACTCTCACTTTTCGAACCCTCTTCTCTCTCTGACTCATCATCGCTACGAGAAGGCTCAATGCTGCTGGAGTTCTTTGAAGAAATTGCCGTCTCCTGGCAACGTGCAAGAGCAGCGAAAGCATTAACACTACCGAAGCCCTGAAGGAAACAAGACACATATTCTCAGCCGAAATTCGCGTGTTTTGAGACAAACCAAAGAAGAGGCGACACATACCAGTTATTGGAAGAACTGAAAGACACAAGAGCCGTGGGAGGATCTTGTGAAACCGTCCGGAACCCGCCGGCCACGATTCTTCGTTCTCCGTTCCTTGGCCCGGGGCTTTCCGAATAGCTAGGCAACTTTCGCAGGATCTCTCAACATTGGATACTCCTTGAGCTCGCAGGGGAAGGTTTGCAACGAACATTTTCTACCACGTTATTCACAAAAGCTTGGATCATAGTAAACTCGTCGCACCGAACTCATTATAGCCAAAGGTCGTCGAAGTTACTCTTCCCATTTGTAAGAAGGGAAGACGGATGCCCGGCTCGAGGGAACTGGCATTGAGGGCAGCACGCAACGAATCCTTAGGAAGCACCGGCTGGTAAGCAAGAGGTACCCCTTGATCGAAACCCATGTGACGAGCAGCACGGTCAATATTGTAAGCAGCTATCTGGAAAGACCCCACGAAGAAAGACGCATATAACTTGGACAAGCGGCTTTGAATAAACAGTTTTTCACCAACGCTCAAATCGTCATCAAGACAAAGACATGAGCGGAGCGAAGCAAAAGTGTCAATCGAGTCAGCGACTTATGGACCAGGACCCCATGGATGAAAATTGATTTCATGCAACTTATCAAGAAAACTAGCCAAGCTCACGCCAACCCTTGGACGCCCTGTTCACCCATCGGAGAATTCGGGAGCCACCCCAACTCACGGGGAAGCGAAGGCAACGGTTTCGGAGCATACTTCTCAAAGTGCTCCCATAGCCAGACTTGCAGAAAAGCAACGTGCACATATGAATCCACTTTCATGAAACCATTCGAAACTCGTATGTTCGCAACTAGGTGATCCAGATGCACATACAGGGAACCAAGGAACAACTTGCCAATGGGAAGAACTTCACCCTTTGCCAACTTCACAAAGAATCGCCAACAACTCGGGGTCTTATTCCCTTCTTGCCAGAACCGTCATCAAAAATGTCTCTAGACAACCAGAGAGCCAAAAATGATGCGACATGAAGATCACTACTTTTCTGTTCAGGCTCCAACTCGTCCGGAAACCATTGAGATATCCACCAACCGTAAGGGCACCTTTCATCCTCTTTCCGGGCAGAGTCCTTCGACTTCGCAATGGAGTCTTTCCGAGCGAAATCCCCCAACTTAGCGGCGAGGTCATCCCGCATCATCACCTCGCTTTCGAGATAATTGGATTCTAAGATTCCCGATTCTTGGAAGATTGACAAGAGAGCCACACTCTCCAAGGAGAAAGTTATCTCACCCCATCTACATATGATTGTATGGGTGTCCGAACACCATCCGGAGATGAAAGCAACCAAGCCCGGGATGTCCTTCCTAACTGGAGATTTACCGAGGTCTTGACAAACATCAATGACTGCGCTCGAGTCAAGTTGGTATTTATATGCTCCTTGCTCACCATGAACTCAACCCATCTGTCAAAAGAACGCAATGGACTTTGACACATCCCGAAGTCAATGTTGGAAGAGGAATATACCCCTTTATGAAGACAGAACCGAATGGTGCTCTCTAGGCGAACCGAACGTGTCTTCCTATCATCCTCACCACCGGTTAGCAAAATTGGCATGAAACCTGGGTGATTCTTCCGAGCAGGGGCGAGGGCTCTAGTGAAGAATTCATCATCTATGTTCGGTTTGGAATTATGAGCATCCTTCGACGAAGTGAAATTTGGTTCAGGTAACATCTTATCGAATTCCTTCATAACAATTTGGTAATAAGATATCTGCACAAAACAAACGGAGAAAGGCGAAGTTATCTCCCTGACACATAATCGTACCCAACAATAAAAAAAAAAAAGAGAGAAAGGGGTAGGAGGATGTATTTTATTCAAGTTCGAGACTATATACGCGGCATTCTATACGGGTACAAGTGTGTCTGAGTATCCTTCTTCGGGTTCAAAAATATATATGGAGCATTTTTTCTATTGGTTCAAAAAATCACGCACGTGGTACTTCTTTCAAGAAGCAAAATCATATATACAATATTTCTATGGGTTCGAAGTCATATGAAGCATATACACGGTATTCTTCTTCGGGATTCATACGGGGTTCTCTACGGATTCGAAATACACATGTTTTTCGTACGGGCTCAAATACGCCTACGATATCAATCTTCGGGTTGAATTATATACGGAGCATCCTCTACGGGTTCAAAATACACACGCAATATTTTCTTCGGGGTTGAAATATTTCTTTCAGACCGAAAATTCATATATGCAATATTTCCTACGGGTTCAAACAATATATGCTGTATTCCCTTGGTTGCATACATACTATATTCTCTACAAGAGGCACACCAAGGAATCATATGCAAGGATTGTGGAAGCGCCTACTCTTAAGGTTTACACCTACGTGAAAAGAAAAAAAAAAAAAAAGATAGAGAAAAGTACTCGAAGACATACCTGGAAGCCGGTCTCTCTTTGCCGCTAGTATGAAAGGAGGAAAGAATAAAGCGCAGAATGGGGAAAAAGGGGCTTTATATATATATATATAGGCGTGAAAGACTTTGAAATAGGGAAGGATTTCCCTTTTACCAAAATCACGCGTGTAAGAAACGGGCCCACAAAGGGTGCGACTTCCCAATGTCGCCCAAGTCACGCCTGCAAGCATGGTCTCCAAGTTGGACCGGCCCCACCAATTGCGACTTCTCAATGTCGCCCAAGTCACGCCTGCAAGCATGGTTTCCAAGTTGGACCGGCCCCACCAATTGCGACTTCTCAATGTCGCCCAAGTCACGCCTGCAAGCACGCACGGCTTCTACACTTCGCGCTGGTCCCACCAGCTAGCACACTCAGTTTCCCAACTCACGCCAACTTCCCAACGTCGCCCAAGCCGCTGAAGGGCCCACCAATTGTGCCGACCTCGATTTGTGCAAAACTACCGAGGCAAGGATTCCAAATCCTATTTATAAAAGGTCGGACAAGCTTCCTTCAATTTTCTTTACGGTTTGTTGTTAATAGTTTGTCACCATCTTATGCTTACCTCGCAACAAAGCCCCCTGTTCCGAGCTAGCGGGGGACTTAATGTTGATGGTGGTTCTTAGACAAGGGGTAAAATCGTAAAACCCCATGACCTAGTGTTACCCGCAACACATTAACTAAGAGCATTTAACTCAGGTGTAACCAATTAATAGGGGTATTTTTCAAAATACCCATTAGGTTTTCGACACAGAACCCTAATTCCAAAACAAAGCCGCATACTGCGCACCATGGCAGCAATGCCAAACCAAGCCGCACCCTGCGCACCATGGCAGCAATGCCGAACCAAGCCGCATACTGCGCACCATGGCAGCAATGCCGAACCAAGCCGCATACTGCGCACCATGGCAGCAATGCCGAACCAAGCCGCATACTGCGCACCATGGCAGCAATGCCAACCAAGCCGCATCTTGCGCACCATGGCAGCAATGCCAAACCAAGCCGCATACTGCGCACCATGGCAGCAATGCCAAACCAAGCCGCATACTGCGCACCATGGCAGCAATGCCAAACCAAGCCGCATATTGCGCACCATGGCAACAATGCCAAACCAAGCCGCACCCTGCGCACCATGGCAGCAATGCCAAACCAAGCCGCACCCTGCGCACCATGGCAACAATGCCAAACCAAGCCGCACCCCCGCGCACCATAGCAACAATGCCGAACCAAGCCGCATCATCGCGCACCATGGCAAGCAATGCCAAACCAAGCCGCATATCTGCGCACCATGGCAACAATGCCAAACCAAGCCGCACCACTGCGCACCATGGCAGCAATGCCAAACCAAGCCGCATCTTTGCGCACCATGGCGACAATGCCAAACCAAGCCGCACCCTGCGCACCATGGCAGCAATGCCAAACCAAGCCGCACCCTGCGCACCATGGCATCAATGCCAAACCAAGCCGCACCCTGCGCACCATAGCAACAATGCCAAACCAAGCTGCTATGCCATTGGCACACGCCAAATATAGCGCCCTAGGCTTGCAAGACTTGCAACTAGGTCAACATGGCCGCACATGCCATTGGCACATGCCAACACGTGCCGCAAGCCATATACCAAGCCGCTATGCCATTGGCACACGCCAAATATAGCGCCCTAGGCTTGCAAGACTTGCAACTAGGTCAACATGGCCGCACATGCCATTGGCACATGCCAACACGTGCCGTAAGCCATATTCCAAGTCGCTATGCCATTGGCACACGCCAAATATAGCGCCCTAGGCTTGCAAGACTTGCAACTAGGTCAACATGGCCGCACATGCCATTGGCACATGCCAACGCCGCAAGCCATATTCCAAGTCGCTATGCCATTGGCACACGCCAAATATAGCGCCCTAGGCTTGCAAGACTTGCAACTAGGTCAACATGGCCGCACATGCCATTGGCACATGCCAACACGTGCCGCAAGCCATATTCCAAGTCGCTATGCCATTGGCACACGCCAAATATAGCGCCCTAGGCTTGCAAGACTTGCAACTAGGTCAACATGGCCGCACATGCCATTGGCACATGCCAACAAGTGCCGCAAGCCATATTCCAAGTCGCTATGCCATTGGCACACGCCAAATATAGCGCCCTAGGCTTGCAAGACTTGCAACTAGGTCAACATGGCCGCACATGCCATTGGCACATGCCAACACGTGCCGCAAGCCATATTCCAAGTCGCTATGCCATTGGCACACGCCAAATATAGCGCCCTAGGCTGGCAAGACTTGCAACTAGGTCAACATGGCCGCACATGCCATTGGCACATGCCAACACGTGCCGCAAGCCATATTTCAAGTCGCTATGCTATTGGCACACGCCAAATATAGCGCCCTAGGCTTGCAAGACTTGCAACTAGGTTAACATGGCCGCACATGCCATTGGCACATGCCAAACACACACATTTTGGTAGCCTAACTTGCAAACCGTGCAACCTACCACCAAGGCATTCCGCACATGCCATTGGCACATGCCAAACACACACACTGGTAGCTTAACTTGCAAACCGTGCAACCTACCACCAAGGCATTCCGCACATGCCATTGGCACATGCCAAACACACGCGCCATTAGCAGCACCACTTGCACTCAAGGCGCAACCAACGAGATATCAACACAAAAGCTGGGGATGCTTCTTTAGGGTTTTGGTTTGGCGGTCACAAGACATGCGGCGTACACTACGCTCACATTAAGAAAGCGTGAATAGGAATAAAGCGGTCAAATAAAAGAGGAAATAATGGTGAAAAACGTTTTCACCCATTAAACCATGCGGTTACCACCTCCTCCCATTATTTCACCCTTTACTCTCTTCCTTCATGAGGCCAGGGTACGTTTCAATCTCGACTTGTATAAATAGGTCTTACCTATTTCCACCAGACAACAAGTCTCGGTCAGGAGAAATATACTACACTTACACTCTCAGAAAGGCAACTTTGCAAGCTCTCCCAAAAGCTTACATCTCTTGCAAGCTTCCTAAGCTTTCACTTTCTGATACAAGTCGAGACACTACTCTCCTCAACACCTTTCTCTGCTTCCCTCCCCAAATCAACCCTTCTCCTCCACTTTGTGACCGAAGCAAGTCTGGAACGGCCATTTCTTGGTTTAGGCCGGACTTGTACAGATTGATCTCTCGAATCTATAAAGTGCTCACGTGCAGCACATTTGTTTAGGGTTTAAACCAGTTTCTCACTCACCTACCGCATTTACCGAAATCGGCAGAAACGATTTTCACCCATAAACACCTTCATATTCGAAAACATAATATGCAGATTTGGAATTCCAGCACAGTTGGTATCTAACAATGGGAAGCAGTTTGAGGGACAAAATATAGAATTGCTGCTTAATGCATTTCAAATAAAATGTGGGAAATCAACTCCTTTATACCCGCAGGCCAATGGACAGGCGGAAGCAACAAATAAAACAATCGCAGATATACTGAAGAATAAGTTAGAAGGACATAATAAGGCATGGTGTGAACAAGTGCATAATGCAGTATGGGCTTACAATACAACAAGGCGAGAAGCTACGGGAATGTCACCATTTTGTCTAACGTATGGAGTTGAAGCTGTACTTCCGACAGAAGTTATTATTCCAACAACAAAAAGAGAAGCTTGGGAGAAAAATCTTAGTGCGGGTAACATTTTGGTTCAATTAGATGAATTAGAGGAAAAGAGAGAAAGAGCACTACAACATATGGAGAATTATCAGCGAAAATTAGCCAGAGAATATAACAAACGTGTCAAGACACGCGAATTTCAACCAGGTGATATGGTATTGAGAGAAACACCAGTATATCAGCGAGAAAGTGGTGGCAAGTTGGCAAAAAAGTGGGATGGACCTTATATCATCAAGGAGATAGTTGGAACATGGGCATATAGATTAATGGATCCTGAGGGCAAAGATGTGGGCCAAAGATAGGATAGACCGTGGAATAGATTATATCTCAAGAAATATTACCCATAGAAGATGGAAGGGAAAGAATAGGTTGCGAAATATTGAATGGATGAAATGAAATGAATTCATATGAAAAGTTCTTGCGATAGAGTGATTGCGAAATTGCATAAAATAAAGAAAGAATGTGCGAATATCTCGCAAATAAAATAACAAGAGATAATCAAAAATGAATGATTTATACGAATGGGACGAACCTTTATGGCGTACACCCTAGTTCGCGAATGATATTTCGTAAGAGGCAAATGTAAGACCTAAAGTGCGTCATATAAGGGGGTATCTCTTGACATGGCTCAGGGAAAAGGTTACACCGCCCCTGAAACCTGAGTCATGAAAATTTGGGGTCAATAAAGCCCATCCGGGAGAGATACCTTGGATTTCCAACTATATATATAAGGTTAAACCCTGGTTGGACGCCCGAGGGTCTCTTCCAAGGAGTTAGTGTATGACCAAGGCGCCGAGGTACACGGTTGAGCCAAGAGTGCCTGGGCATTTGAAGTGTCTCGGCCATTCTTGGCAAGTCTTGGCACATGCTGCACTCGGCCCGAAGAAAACTCCACTTAGGGTGCAGTCTCGTAACCATAAGCCCTATAGGTATAAGGGATAAGAGGCTGCGAAAACAACTGGTTGTTGTTAAGACCGGATGGGAGGAGCTAGTCTTGTATGGTCGATGTACGCCTCCTTGAAGGGGCAACCAGGGAGATGATAAGGGCGACACCCTCCATTAGGGAGCTGATAAGTGTCTTAAGACGCAAATGTCATTTGGCTCTATTTTCGCAAGAAAATTTAGGCTTGTCATATTTGTGCGATGATCCTGAAGAGGCAATAATACTAGCGCGAGGTTAAGACGAGATCAATGGGTTTTACATGAAAATGTAAAGACGTCCTGCGATTTCGTCGCAAAAACGGCAATGTCATGGGGCTTTACGTTCGCAAGAACATTTAGGCCTGTCATATTATCGCAACAAAAATATCCTGCAGAGGCAAAAATACTAAAGAAATGATAAGACAAGATCAATGGGTCGTTACATGAAAGTGTAAAGACGTCCTGCGATTTTGTCGCAATGAGGGGTGGCAAAATAAGACCTTTAACTAGGAAGGCAAAATAAGACCACACAAGATAAATGATAAGGCAAGATCAATGGGTCATTACATGAAAATGTAAAGACGTCCTGCGATCTTGTCGCAATGACGAATTTCGACATAAATGAAGATAATGGAAAATAAAATAGTAATTATTAAATATCAAGAATTATACTCGTTGTGAGAAAGAGTAATGATAAGCAGATGAACACATCTAAAAGATGTTTGAAGTACGTAAAGAAAAAACAGTACAAGAAGAAAAATTACAAGAGAAAGACAATTCTCAAATATCAGTTTTTTCTCCAGAAGGAGATACTGGATTTTCTTCAGCAACTTTATCCATATTTTCGCCAGTTATTATATTTCCACCAGATTCTCCTTCACCCAGATCATTGTTGACAGCTTTACTAGGAGAGATTGTCTCTTCATTTGCGAACTCTTCACCACTATTGTAGTCATAATCGCTGTCAGGAGGGTTAGGAACTTCATCATCGCTTACTTCCAGAGGTTCGGCGGATACAGTATCAAGAGATTTAGATAGTAAAAAATCATTCACAAGAACTTCGGCTTTAAGATGAAATTGACGAAGGAGTGCTTTCTGATAATTTCTACTCTCTATATCTTTACAGTCAGACATATAATCGAATCTCCTTTCTGCACGATCGCGAGAGCGAGCAAGGGAAGTAGCGAGTATCCCATTTTCTTTGCGAATTTTTGAATAGTCAGATTTTAGAGTGGCAATAGAGGAATGAAGATTTTTCTCAGAATCTGCAAAAGAAAAGAACATAGAAAATCATTCAGATTTTTGGAATTCACAAGGAAAATATCACAAAATAATAAATAAATGGATTAAGGTAGTCAAATAATATGACTACCTTCCTTTTGCGAGGTAAGATATTGGATTAAAGCCGAACAACTATTCTCCAAGTGATCCATGGCATTGTCAAAATTATCTCCAATTAAGCCTTTCAGTCGAGATCGCAAGCTTTTTTTCGTTAGAAACAAGTAAGGCATTTTCTTTTCCAAGGGAAGAATTGGACTCTTCTAACTGGGAACATTGATCCTTGAATTGGTTTGCCTTTACACTTAAGATTATTCTACCCTGGATAAGTTTATCCTTCTCGGCAGTAACTTCTTCGAGTTGATTTCTCAGCGAACAAAGAGATCGTTCTTGTTCTTTACATATTTTTTGTCCTTGTTTAACAGAGTTCGCTTCTCTTGAGAAAGAATTACATTCTCATCTGATAAAGTTTCCAACTCCAAATTAGCTTTAGTCAAAGAGTAAGAGAGGCGAGATAATTCATTACTTAATGAGCCTTGTTCCTGAACTAAGTCAGCATTTTCTTTAGAAAGATTATCTATTTGATCAACAGAATATGTATGAAGATTATCTAATTGGTTATATTGCTCCATCCAAGCATCTCTATCCATTCGAACTTCTTCAACAGTAGATTCCAACTGATATATCTCCATTTTTCGCTTCTGGTTTAAAGCTTGAAGGGCGAACAAGGGCTTGAGTTTCAATATAAAAAAAAATGGAGAATATAGAGGAAAGATTGTACCTTTCAATTCTTCGTTCTTCTTGCGAAGATTATCACGATCCAGCGAAACATTTTGAAGTTTTTGATTCTCAAGTTGGAGAATATTACACTTTGCAGTCATAGCTTGGAGATCATTCTTCAAAATATTAACTTCTTGCTCCAAAGATGTTTGCGAAATTCTATCGGAGCCAAGGTATTTGCTCAAAACCTCGCAGACATTAGATTTGATAGGATCGACAGAAGTCTTCTTGGCATCGTTCACAATATCTGATAGAACTTTGAAGGCCACGTCTATTCCTTCAAAATTTTCCTTAGTAAGAGGGATTTGCTCAGATAAGGAAGTAACGACGATAGATGAAGGAAGAGATGAGTCATTTTTTGTTAAAGGAATATCATGAGAAGAGGAAGTTTCATGAAGATCAATGACTGGGGAAACGGTAGAGGCATTGACAATAGAAGAAGAAATGGGCTCATTCGCAACGGGACTGTTATGAGGGATTTGATCTATGAAAAATTCAGGCATAGGAGAAAGATCATTAACAATATTTTCGCAGGTAGAAAAAGTAGGTTTATCTTGCGAAGATATCGCAGGAGGAGTTGTAAATTTGAATGTAGGAAAGGAAACAGCATGTACAACAGGTTTAGAACGGCGAGGTTTCTTGGGGGACCTATCAACATTTTTTTCATCCTGCGAATTACAAGTTAAATAAGAAACAGAGGCAACAATATTTTTATTAAAAGAGTAAATGTTTCTTAAATACCTTGCTATTCCCAGACTTCCTTTTAGTAACAGTGGTTTTCGGTTGCGAGCCCATGGAGATAGTAGGGTTCACAATGGTGAACTTGGTGTTAGATTTGTTCTTGCTAAAACAAAAACAGCAGGGGAATCATTAAAAGAAGAACAATATCAATACAAAACAACTTCAATAAGAGAGATCAATCACAAAGTGATCAAATTCAACAAAATTAACAAACCTTGATGGCTCCATAGAAACGAGAGCGAGAAAAAGAAAGATGAGAACAAGATGAGAAGAATAATAGCGCGAAAAATGATGAAGAAGACGATGAAGAAAAACAGCAGTAAAAAGTTGCAGACGATGAAGAAGACGAAGTAAAAGAAAAGAAATACTTTCATAAGGAATTCCCCTTTAAATAGACAAGAAAAGAGTAACCGGATAACATTAAATGTGCCGGTAAAAAGGGAAAATTTTAGATACGTGTAAACAGTCATCCCAAAATCCACGGAATCTTGTCGGCAAAAATTGATGAAAAACAACCGATTGCGGCATTTCAAAATACTGATTCTCATGACATTCTCTTCTTCGCAGAGAAGACATGAGAAGAGGCAAGATGTAGGATCAGAATATCGCGACATCAATACCTCGCGGGATCAATAAACGACAGCGTTGCGAAGGCGTCGCAGACGAGTAATATAAATGACGCAATGAATGACGACAGCTAAAAACACGAGAAAGATGTGAAGACCTAGCGAGATTATATATTTGAACGCTTGCGATATTTCGCAAGTCATTCCCGAAAATAAAGGACAACTTAGCTGTCATCCAATGTGTAATACCCTATATAAGGAGTTGAGCAGGACTGTTGTAGAGATCTTTTTCGAAGTGTTAGACAAGTCATTAGAGAGAGAAAATTTGTAGTGATTGTAATTTCTTTATCTCTTTTCCATTTTATCTTGTAAACATTCAAGGAATTAATCAATAAAAATCATAGTTGTTCATCTTCAAATGTCTTAGTTGTGTGGATTCTTGTGAGGGGTGTAGTGTAGGATTTCCTGCAACTACAATTTTCCTGGACCTGGACTTCCAGTTTACAGGCCTGTAATACAATTAAAACTAAACTTGAAACCCAGGCCTGCAATTTATTATTTTTCAATATGCAGTTCATGCATTCTCAAAGAAGATTCCAACAGAATCGTTCCATTCGTTATGACGCGTAATCTGTCCAGCATGTGCCTCGCCATCAAGCCTTTAGTATGTAAACCCAAGCTGAAGAAAAAAATGGTATTCAACAATCAATGACTGACAGGATGACCGATTCAATCATTCAAGAAAGTGAAAAAATATTGTTCCGTAAGATTTTATTAAGAGCAGTAATTGTACGTTGTCCTAGTGTTGGCTTGAGCCTTGGGAGCAAGCAGTTTTTGGCAACTGAAATGACTTGGTACAGGTTTGGCCACTCGTCATTACTGGAGAATAAGAGGAATGCTAGTCACCAACTAGCTAGCACCTAATCTAGGCTCCGCGTAATTTTCATCTAAATGTCAATTTACAGCATATCAAAGTTTTTTTGTTCGGGAAGGCTTACTACTCTTCTTAAACACTCCAATAATAGAAGGTTCACATCAGATTAGTATCACACCGCACTGAAGTTATCTATCAGTGAAGTAATCTATTGCCTACATTACGAAAAAAACAGAAACTGGCCATCTTGTACCATCTAAATCAGTGATCAAAGTTATGATACAAAGACTTACTTGAGCCAAGTAGTTCACAGATTTCTCGCTGGCGGTGGAGGGAATCCATATTCCAAATGATCTACCTTATCACTCTTTAAAAGAATGCATTCCATTAGTGAGAAATCATAACCATGCCCGTGAGGCACTCATCATCCATGATATATATTTGTAAAATGCTCATCCCATTGAAATTCCAAATAAATTAGATAGTGCACATACACCATATGGCATTGCTCATAATGATGAAGAATAAAATAAACAGGATGCTCAGAATCAATTATATGAACAAATAATTATATTGGTGAAATCAAAAATAAATCTACACTAGTTTTTAAACTTCTTTACGAAGATGGTTGCGAAATATCTAGGCCAAGAAAATTATTAACATACTCGATCTCTTCCTTGTTACTATATTATGCAGCCATACACCTGACTAATACTGTCGTTGTGAAGGTTATAATTAGGAACAAGTTCATCAGGAAATGGTGGAAGTTCATAACCATACTCAGACCTATCAAAGCCTCCTCCAAAATCACCACCTTGTAATCCAAAGTAGAATAGAAAACTGGACTAACAAACATAATCTTGTAATAAAAAAGTATGAATGAGTAGCAGATAAAACTTACATCGTGTCAGCCTTCTCCTCTATTATCTTGATAAACGCCTCAACCAAGTCTGCTGACGGACAATTCATCTCAGTTATCTTGCAATGCTTCTGATTATTGTTTCTTTGAATAACTGCAGTGCCTACAAAAAGAAAGTTGGGGTAAAATTAAGTCTACAATGGTGGATCATAGAAAACCAAATGGTGTTGTTTCTCAGTTCAAAGATAATCGGTAAGTTTAATCAATTACTTAATATATTACAATTTTGACATTTTGTTTGTGCTTTCTTCAGTTCTGGAGTTTAAGAGCTGGAGTTAGTGCTTTTCAGATGCTATACTGAGAAATTTCAGGATTAAAAACAACCAATTTATGTTCCTTTATTGCATGCTACCGTTGCAACTTTTTATGGAACAGGTTCTAAAGTAGACATGGATAAATCTATTGCGCAGAAGTTAAATACATACTAACACAGACCACACTAATTGGAAATAACAATAACAATTAAACAGGTACAGAATCTTAGTTAAAGTACATAGTTGTGTTATCCTGTTGAAATGCTAACCACATAAATCAATGTTCAAGAGAAGGCCAACCGTATTTAGGGGCACTGTACTAATCCGACAGACACTTGGTAACAAACGGTTGACTTTACTTTCTGAAACCCTTCTTTGTTAGATTATGCCTTCAACTTGTTAAAATCTACATGTTTTAGTATAATACCAGTACGTTAGTTTAATGAAGCTAACAACAGACGAAAGAAAACAACAGGGCAGTTGTAAATCCTTCTTATGCCAGCTCGAGCAAGGGAAGGCAAATACGTCAATGATAGACAGGGGAGTTGTAAATCCTCCCTGCCAAGAAAAATAAAAGAAAATACATCTCCTGTCCATTGATAGAAAGGACACAAATAACATACATAATTGCACAGGAGCTAGGCAAAGATATAACCATAAATGTAAGTAGAGAAAATTTCTTACTTCTTTGCTAAGTATAGTTAACTGATCCATTTGGACCAGCTGCATGCCATAATGGAGTACATAACTTCACAAACATTATTTTCGGTTAATATCAGGTATATCAGCTCTCTTCTTTCTCATTACCTGCTCCAAATAAATCAGTTTGGTAAGAAATTTCATTCGTAACAAATTAAACCCAACACATAGGATAACAAAGGCTACTTTTTAATTGGACACAATACCAAATAAGCTCACATTATTAAATATTGTGGATCACGCTGGTCCATGGCCACTGGTGTCACGAGGTGACCGCACAATGGTTTTATCAGAGGACTCAAAAGTGGTCCATACTCTGCTTCAATTACTTTAGAGTAGTTCTCTTAAGAACATGACCTAATCCTTCCTCATTTAAGATCTCTGACTTAGGCCAGATACCTACAATTTCAAGTATAAAACTCAAATTCTCATTCTCTACTCATAAAATTTCAAGGGCTAGTACATACTACAACTCAATAAGCTGCAAATTCAGCTGTATATTTACCAGAATCTAGAATGCCAACGATCACGTCAGGTTAGGATTTAATTTCTGTGAGTTGGTTATACAACGCAGCACTGACTTTGATGGATGCCCAAGAATGAGTAGTATGGATTTGGTTAATCCTACTTTTAAAAGAAAAAGTAAGGGATTAGTAAATACAATTACTCAGCTAAAGATATATATAAATCGAGTGCAAATCAAGCTTACCCCGGAGATGTTGTGCTTGAGAACCCACAAAATCCAATTCTTCCCGCTTCTATGCTTTTGACTGATCTTCTCAATGATCACGTAGGTATGAAATGCGAGATTTCAGCTTCTTGTACATGTAATGCATTTAAAATTTATACATATTACGTGGGCAAGAAACCGAGAACTCACATTACATCCACAACAATCGGAACCTGATATCTTCTGTAAAGATCCAAATGCTTACTATTGAATCAACCATTTGCCTGCAAAAAATAGCACACCTTTTCCCCTCTTCCTTTATCCGGGCTTGGGACCGGCATTGCAATTGCAATGGCGGAGTTAAAAAGGGTGTGATCAACAAAGACAATAACAATAAAGAAACTACATTCTGTAATTAAAATAAGAGCACAAACATTGTCTTTCAGAAAGAAAAAAAAAGCCGCACAGAACAACTATGCCAAAAGGCATTTGCTTCAGAAAAATACATGCACTGTCACACATGTAGCAAAAGCCGCACTATGTTCTCAAAACAAGCAAGAACTAAACCATAAGAGATTTGCTCCACAAATACAGTTAAGCATGTAACTTAAGGATCTCAGAAAGAGAAAATCAGCCACATCATATTCATTGAGGTGATGGATGGTGCCATGCCATTTCTTGTGCTACTCTAGGTACAACATTTAACCTCTTGACCCTTGGCCCAAGGGGAAAATATGTCAACACTTCGGGAGGTTCACTCGAGGATGACTTCATCCCAGCTTGAGGATCAGCAACAGGCTTTGGTAGAAGACCAGCTGCTTCGGTAGAGTTTTCACCTGTACTCATCTACAACAAATGAGTTAAACTTCCATCAACAAGGTATTATGAGATTAAGCAGCTACGATATTAAAATGCTTCTAAGGACAATAGTTGTTACAACATTATTTCACCCACAGGACCTAAATCAGTATACTCTGAATCTTCTCCAAGAGAGGCCTCCAAAATGGCTTGGTGATTGGCATCACGTGATTTTTCCATGTACTCCAAGGCATACCCGAGTGCTTCATTCACGAGGTTGTCCTCCTGGATAGACCCTTCAATTTACCTTGCCCTGTATCAGTTTGTACTCATTAGAAAAAAGATTTTTATAAAAAATAACAAACATCACATAAGCAAGGCCAAATTCATGATAAGAACTCCTGCATTGCACTTTCAATTGTTAACTCTACTTCATAACTCGGAATAACCGAATATCAATGTATGCAAAGATTTTTTCGCTCCTAATGATATAAGAAACAAACCCAAATTTTTGAATAACCGAATATCAACAAACTAATTCTCAAACCCCTAATTGAAATAGCATAACAAACCTAATTAAAAACTTTAAACGAAAATTAAGAACCCTGTATTTTAGACAACAGATCTAACAGAACAATGAAATAATCACAAATATTAAAGCATCAACTAATAAAAACACTAAATTTGAACCAAAGTATATAGATCTGTAAGAAATAACTTACATTTTTTTCTCAAATCGTAGTTAGGGTTCAGAGAAATTAGGTCTGTGAATAACGGAGAAATTAAGTTAGAGACGAAGTTAGGGTTTTTTTAGAGAGGATTTGAGAAAGATTAGGGTTCTTAGTTTGAGGATTTGACAAAGACGAGGGTTTTTTTTTCTTCTTCGTTACAGGATTTGAGAGAGACGAGAGGATTTGGATTTGAGCAAGTGAAAGGAGTTAGCGATAAGAGAAAAAGAGAAAGAGAAGAGGATGAGGATAAGGGATAACGAAGTGAAAAGTAAATGAAAGGTGTAACGACTGAGATTTGTCCATCATAAAACATGGACGATTGACATTTTGTTGATGTTCTCATACAGATTGATGGGAGTGTGTGAGAAACATGTGTGTTCTTTCGAGAATTACGCGTTTTTTGAGAAAATCACAAACGGTCGAATCGAAAAAAGCGATTTTTGTTGTATAAGTTGACATATCCGGGGTTAACGACAACCGAGTATCAATTTTGTTGGGTTAAAAAGTGACGGACTATATCAGAATTGAACAACACAGGTTCAAAGACTACTAGAGTTAGACTTGAGTTTCTCGTTTGGATGAACTGAAGACGAAATATATTTGACTTAAACATCACATGTTAAAAGATTACTACAGTTAGACCTGAGTTTCTCGTTCGGATGAACTGGAGACGAAATATATCAAACTTAAACATCACAGGTTAAAAGATTACTAGAGTTAGACCTGAGTTTCTCGTTCGGATGAACTTAAGACGAAATATATCAGACTTAAACATCACAGGTTAAAATATTACTACAGTTAGACCTGAGTTTCTCGTTCGGATGAACTGGAGACGAAATATATCAAACTTAAACATCACAGGTTAAAAGATTACTAGAGTTAGACCTGAGTTTCTCGTTCGGATGAACTTAAGACGAAATATATCAGACTTAAACATCACATGTTAAAAGATTATTACAGTTAGACTGAGTTTCTCGTTCGGATGAACTGGAGACGAAATATGTCAGACTTAAACATCACAGGTTAAAAGATTACTACAGTTAGACCTGAGTTTCTCGTTCGGATGAACTGAAGACGAAATATATCAGACTTAAACATCACATGTTAAAAGATTACTAGAGTTAGACCCGAGTTTCTCGTTCGGATGAACTGAAGACGAAATATATCAGACTTAAACATCACAGGTTAAAAGATTACTACAGTTAGACCTGAGTTTCTCGTTCGGATGAACTGAAGACGAAATATTTCAGACTTAAACATCATGGGTTAAAAGATTACTACAGTTAGACCTGAGTTTCTCGTTCGGATGAAATGAAGACGAAATATATCAGACTTAAACATCACAAGTTAAAAGATTGCTACAGTTAGACCTGAGTTTCTCGTTCGGATGAACTGAAGACGAAATATTTCAGACTTAAACATCACAGGTTAAAAGATTACCACAGTTAGACCTGAGTTTCTCGTTCGAATGAACTAAAGACGAAATATATCAGACTTAAACATCACAGGTTAAAAGATTACTACAATTAGACCCGAGTTTCTCGTTCGGATGAACTTAAGACGAAATATATCAGACTTAAACATCACAGGTTAAAAGATTACTACAGTTAGATCTGAGTTTCTCGTTATCACAGGTTAAAAGATTACTACAATTAGACCTGAGTTTCTTGTTCGGATGAACTGAAGACGAAATATATCAGACTTAAAGATCACAGGTTAAAAGATTACTACAATTAGACCTGAGTTTCTTGTTCGGATGAACTGAAGACGAAATATATCAGACTTAAACATCACAGGTTAAAAGATTACTACAGTTAGACATGAGTTTCTTGTTCGGATGAACTGAAGACGAAATATTTCAGACTTAAACATCACAGGTTAAAAGATTACTACAGTTAGACTTGAGTTTCTCGTTCGAATGAACTGAAGACGAAATATATCAGACTTAAACATCACAGGTTAAAAGATTACTACAATTAGACCCGAGTTTCTCGTTCGGATGAACTTAAGACGAAATATATCAGACTTAAACATCACGGGTTAAAAGATTACTACATTTAGACCGGAGTTTCTCGTTCGGATGAACTGGAGACGAAATATATCAGACTTAAACATCACGGGTTAAAAGATTACTACAGTTTGACCCGAGTTTCTCGTTCGGATAAACTAGAGACGAAATATATCAGACTTAAATATCACAGGTTAAAAGATTACTACAGTTAGACCCGAGTTTCTCGTTCGGATAAACTTAAGACGAATGTATTCAGACTTAAACATCACAGGTTAAAAGATTACTACAGTTAGACCCGAGTTTCTCGTTCGGATAAACTTAAGACGAAATTATTCAGACTTAAACATCACAGGTTAAAAGATTACTACAGTTAGACCCGAGTTTCTCGTTCGGATAAACTTAAGACGAAATTATTCAGACTTAAACATCAAAGGTTAAAAGATTACTACAGTTAGACCTGAGTTTCTCGTTCGGTTGAACTGAAGACGAAATCAGAATTGAACAACACAGGTTCAAAGACTATTAGAGTTAGAACTGAGTTTCTCGTTCGGATGAACTGAAGACGAAATATATCAGACTTAAACATCACGAGTTAAAAGATTACTACAGTTAGACCTGAGTTTTTTCGTTCGGATGAACTGAAAATGACCATAGTACCCTTACTGGAAATAAGTGCAATAAATATTATGGAGATTGTGAAAATGACCAGACTACCCTTATCAGAAATAAGTAAAGTAAATATTATAGACTGTGAAAATGACTATTTTACCCTTACTGGAAATAAGTGTAATAAATATTACGGGGACTGTTAAAATGACCAAATTACCGTTATCGGAAATAAGTAAAGTAAAATATTATAGAATGTGTAAATGACCATATTACCTTTATTGGAAATAAGTGCAATAAATATTATGGGGACTGTGAAAATGACCAAACTACCCTTATCGGAAATATGTAAAGTAAATATTACAGACAGTTAAAATGACCATATTACCCTTACTGGAAATTTGTGCAATAAATATTACGGAGATTGTGAAAATGACCAGACTACCCTTATCAGAAATAAGTAAAGTAAATATTAAAGATTGTGAAAATGACCATATTACCCTTATTGGAAATAAGTGTAATAAACATCATGGAGAGTATGAAAATGACCAAACTACCATTATCAAAAATAAGTAAAGTAAATATTACAGACTATGAAGATGACTATTTTACCCTTACTGAAAATAAGTGCAATAAATATTATGGAGACTGTGAAAATGACCATATGATCCTTAATGAAAATTAGTGCAATCAATATTATGGAGACTGTGAAAATGACCAGACTACCCTTATCAGAAATAAGTAAAGTAAATATTACAAACTCTGAAAATGACTTATTACCCTTACAGGAAATTGACCATTTTACCCTTATAATCTCCATAAGGGTAATATGGTCATTTTCACGGTCTGTAATATTTACTTTACTTATTTTCGATAAGGGTAGTCTGGTCATTTTCACAGTCTCCATAATATTTATTGCACTTATTTACAATAAGGGTAATATGGTCATTTTTCATAGTTTGTAATATTTAATTTACTTATTTCCGATAAGGGTAGTCTGGTCATTTTCACATTCTCCATAACATTTATTGCACTTATTTCCAGTAAGGGTAAAATGGTCATTTTCACATACTGTAATATTTACTTTACTTATTTATGATAAGGGTAGTTTGGTCATTTTCACAGTCTCCATAATATTTATTGCACTTATTTCAAATAAGGGTGATATGATCATTTACACAATCTATAATATTTTACTTTACCTATTTCCGATAACAGTAGTTTGGTCATTTTCACAGTCTCCGTAAGGGTAAAATAGTCATTTTCACACTATGTAATATTTGCTTTACTTATTTCCGATAAGGGTAGTCTGGTCATTTTCACAGTCTCCATAACATTTATTGCACTTATTTTTAGTAAGGGTAAAATTGTCATTTTTACAAACTGTAATATTTACTTTACTTATTTACGATAAGGGTAGTTTGGTCATTTTCACGGTCTCCATAATATTTATTGCAGTTATTTTCAATAAGGGTGATATGGTCATTTACACAATCTATAATATTTTACTTTACCTATTTCCGATAACAGTAGTTTGGTCATTTTCACAGTCTGCGTAATATTTATTGAACTAATTTCCATTAAGGGTAAAATAGTCATTTTCACACTTTGTAATATTTACTTTACTTATTTCCGATAAGGGTAGTCTGGTCGTTTTCACAGTCTCCATAATATTTGTTGCACTTATTTCTAGTAAGGGTAATATGGTCATTTTCACAGTCTGTAATATTTACTTTACTTATTTTTGATAAGGGTAGTTTTGTCATTTTCGTAGTCTCTTTGATATTTATTGCACTTATTTCCTGTAAGGGTAATATGGTCATTTTCACGGTCTCTAATATTTACGTTTCTTATTTTTGACAAGGGTAATCTGGTCATTTTCACAGTCTCCATAATATTTATTGCACTAATTTCCAGTAAGGGTAATATGGTGATTTTCACTGTCTGTAATATTTACTTTACTTATTTCCGATAAGGGTAGTCTGGTCATCTTCACAGTCTCCATAATAGTTATTGCACTTACTTCCAGTAAGAGTAAAATGGTCATTTTCACAATATGTAATATTTACTTTACTTATTTTGATAAGGGTAGTTTGGTCATTTTCATAGTATCCATGATATTTATTGCACTTATTTCTAGTAAGGGTAATATGGTCATTTTCACGGTTTATAATATTTGCTTTACTTATTTTTGATAAGGGTAGTTTGGTCATTTTCACAGTCTCCATAATATTTATTACACTTATTTCTAGTAAGGGTAATATGGTCATTTTCATAATCTGTAATATTTACTTTACTTATTTCCGATAAGGATAGTCTGGTCATTTTCTTAGTCTCCATAATACTTCTTGAACCTATTTCCAGTAAGGGTAATACGGTCATTTTCACTTTACTTATTTCCGATAAGGGTAGTCTGGTCATTTTCATAGTCTCCATAATATTTATTGCACTTATTTCCAGTAAGGGTAATATGGTCATTTTCAAAGTGTGTAATATTTACTTTAATTATTTCTGATAAGGGTAGTCTGGTCATTTTCATAGTCTCCATAATATTTATTGCACTTAGTTCTAGTAAGGGTAATATGGTCATTTCAAAGTCTGTAATATTTAATTTAATTATTTCTGATAAGGGTAGTCTGGTCATTTTCACAGTCTCCATAATATTTATTGCTCTAATTTCCATTAAGGGTAGTATGGTAATTTTCACAGTATGCAATATTTACTTTACTTATTTTTGATACGGGTAGTCTCATAATTTTCACATTCTCCATAATATTTATTACACTTATTTCCAGCACGGATGATATGGTCATTTTCACAATGTGTAATATTTACTTTAATCATTTCTGTTAAGGGTAGTCTGGTCATTTCAAAGTCTCCAAAATATTTATTGCACTTATTTTCATTAAGGGTAATATGGTCATTTTCACAGTTTGTAATATGTAGGAAATACCTAATGGTCCTAGAAATAATATAATAGGATGAGTCTAGTCCAGTTGACCCAGTCAACTATCTGTTTGGTCCTTTTTTAAAATATAAATTATTGTTTGGTCCTATATATTACTATTTGGTCCTAGGGGACAATACCCACGCGGAATGACGTCATTGATGACGTAATTTTCCTTTCATAGTGGCAAAAATACCCTTTAATTTGGGACCATATATATAGGCAATATCGAGAGAAAATATCTCTTTTTTCAGATCTACTTTCACTTTCCTTTTTCTTCTTCTTTTTTTTCTGCGTCTGTTTTGTTTGCAGACGATGAAAACGATAAACAATTTTTTTCTAGGGTTTTATGAAGATGAAGAAGATTGATTATGGAAGACGGTGAGATTTCTTTTTGCTATTGAAGACGATGAAGATTGATTATGAAGATTGTTTATGAATATGTTGAAGATTGATTTATAAAGAATCTCTTTCTGCTGCTGTTGAAGACGATGAGTTTTGTGTGTTTTTTTGCTGTTGCTGATGTTGAAGATGATAAAGACAATAACGATGATGAAGAAGATGATGTTTTTTATGTTTGTTGCTGCTATTTTTATGGATCTTGCTTTTTAATGAACTCGTGTTGAATATCTCGTGTTGATGAAGATGAACTTTGATTTTTATGGATTTTTGATTTTTTATGAACTCTATTTTTAGATCTTGAATTGTTAGGTGTTTGAAGACAACGATGTTGCTGTTGTTGTTGAAGACGTCGAAGAAGATGATGATGATGTTGTTCATTTTTACAAATGAACTATGTTTTTTTTAGGTTTTTATATGGAGTTCATTTCTGGAATGAACTCTGGTTTTTTTTAGGTTTTTATATGGAGTTCATTTCTGGAATGAACTCTGGTTTTTTAGGTTTTTATATGGAGTTCATTTCTGGAATGAACTATATTTTTTTTAGGTTTTTATATGGAGTTCATTTCTGGAAGTAACTCTGGTTTTTTTAGGTTTTTATATGGAGTTCATTTCTGGAATGAACTCTGTTTTTTTTTAGGTTTTTATATGGAGTTCATTTCTGGAATTAACTCTGATTTTTTTAGGTTTTTATATGGAGTTCATTTCTGGAATGAACTCTGTTTTTTAGGTTTTTATATGGAGTTCATTTCTGGAATGAACTCTGGTTTATATGTTTTCTGAAAAAATAAGTATAAATTAACAGGAGTTCATTTTGGCGAATGAACTGCTACAAGAAAATAAGTAAAAATTAACACGGAAGGGTAATTTTGTCTGTTTTATATTTTTAAATTATTATGGACCAAATAGTAAAGGCGTTTTCCCAAAGGACTAAACAGACATGGGACCACCTAAAAAAGGACCAAACGATATTTTTCCCTTGTAATATTTACTTTGCTTATTTTCATTAAGCGTAGTGTGGTCATTTTCACAGTCTCCACAATACTTATTGCACAAATTTCCATTAAGGGCAGTACGATCATTTTACAGTGTCCATAATATTTATTGCACTTATTTCCAGTAAGGGTAATATGGTCATTTTAATAGTTTGTAATATTTACCTTACTTATTTCCGATAAGGGTAGTCTGGTCATTTTCACAATCTCCATAATATTTATTGCACTTATTTCCACTAAGGGTAATATGGTCATTTTCACAGTCTGTAATATTTACTTTACTTATTTTCGATAAGGATAGTCTGTTCATTTTCACAGTCTCCATAATATTTATTGCACTTATTTCTAGTAAGGGTAATGTAGTCATTTTCACAATCTGTAATATTTACTTTACTTATTTCCGATAAGGGTAGTCTGGTCATTTTCACAGTCTCCAGAATATTCATTGCACTTATTTCGGTAAGGGTATAATCTGTCATTTTCACAATTTTCGGATTTTTTTTTGCACTTATTCTGATAAGGGTAGTTTGGTAATTTTCACAGTCTTCGGAAGAAGCAGATATTTCTGTTGTGGTTTTGTCGACAAAATCGAGACAAAAGGTTGGTATTTGTTCAAGTCAAATTTCCTACTAGGTCAACACTTGTTGACTTGGTCTTGAATCAGTTTTCTGATATTAAGAAAAATAAAAATAAATTTTGATTTTTAGAAATTAAATAAAATTGTTAGTTTATATAAATGTTGGGAAAGTAGTGACAACCAAAATTCTAAGAGTGATTAATTCGGGGTTGTTTTAGGTGTGGTGAAATTTTTGGGTGGAATTATCATTTTAGATTATAATTGTGATTGTCTGTATAATTGGCAACAAATATTATTGTTACTAGTAAAAAAGTTAAATATTCATATTTATTATCACGAATAAAAAAATTAACAACAGTTATAATTGTTGCAGGACTTATCACAGGTGTATCAGTGACTGAAAAATAAACTGTGATAGGTTACACTGTGAGAAAATCCTGGTTTTGGTGTAGTGTCGATCAATTGGTAAATCCAACCTTTGGTTGTTGATTGAAATTGATTGATCCTTGAACATTGGACTTTGGTACCGTTCAAGTTATTTCTCTTGTATTCAATCGGACTCGCAAATTCCAATTTGTTTGAATGCAGATTGAATTGAGAAATTGAGATACGAACTCTTGGATATATTTCCATTGATTGAGTCTAACTGTCTAGTTGATTCTCTTGGATTTATGTTGGAGTTTGTCCATACAGATTGCTAAGCAAAATATTGGGTGTGGTTGTTAGACCACCGCTTTTTCAATTGGTATCAGAGCAGGCAAACACGTTTAAGACCTCATAAGTCTGTGTTTGTAGCGATCTGACTCTATGGACAATAGTGATATCTATGAAAATCGCATCACCGGAAACAAAAGTTCTGTTTCGATAAAATCTATTAAAGAGAAAGATCCTTCAATCTCAAATATAGATGAACCTTGTGTTTCAACGAAACAGATTTACACTTACAAGTGTTACCCCGATTATCTTTCAAACAAGTCTGACTCTGTTGACGAAAGGGAAGCAGCCAAAGAGAGTGAACTAATTCTAAATCTTGTTAGAATCCAGGCTGATAGAATTAATCGGTTAAAAAACAATGTCAATGTTCTTCTCGGTATAGTGAAAGATCATGACTCTAAAGTAAAGGCTCCTAGCAAGGAAAACGCCAAAGTTCGCTCATCACGAACCTCAAAAAGGATGCTTTGGAAATTGAATATCTCTTGAGTAAACTCTCTATTCAAGGATGTTCCAAAGAGTCCACTATATGGTAGGCCTGGAAATGTGTATGTTTTATGCCTACTTGTTATAAACCGCAAGTGCACGGCGTCTATCGGAGACGTGGCAAGTACGGGTCGATCCACAGAGACTTGTGGTGCTTAAGATGATCTAATGGCTTCCTAAACTGAATTCCAGTGAAGATAACACAATTATGATTTTGCCGATACGGCTGATTGAATGTTATGACAGTGAAAATAAATGAAATACAAATAGTGCAAATAAATGGGTCTTTGGGATTATCAATTCCACCACTAACTCATGTTATGTGTCAACTCATTGGAAGCTTCTTGTTCCTATGGCGGACAAGGGTAGTGTGTCAATTCTACCACCTATCTAAGGAGTTTCTCCTAGTGATTCTTCATTTAACGACTAAGGTACTAACCTAGAGCACTAGTTGTCTAATTAAGTACAACTAGTCAAGAGAATTAGCAATTAATTCTAAAGCTTGAGTGCAGCATACACAACACAAGTATTACCTAACTACAATGTATACTTGGCATGCATTGTGAGAGAAGAGTATTGGATGCTAGAATTGAAGTTATACGATACATTAAGCACTCAAGAACACTTCAACGGGGTTTAAACACAACATTGAATTAGGGTTTCATTGAAACCCTCACAAACTAAATCAAAATAAACAATTAAACTACAAAATAAACCCTAATTGATACCTTTGGCTACCCTGGGCATGGGTTTTTTCACAAACCCCTCATTCTATTTATACATGCAACAACAATCAAAATACCAAACCCTAATTTCTTTTTAATTCGAAAAATAAACAAACCCATACAGAGAATCGCTTCTCCCTTCTGTCTAATCGCCTCAGAGAACGCCATGCATGGTTGTTGGATAACCCTAGTTCTAGTTTTCTCTAAGTTAGCTTCTAGGGTTGGAGAAGCTAAAAGAGAGAAAACCTAGACCTAGAGAGCTGGTGCGGCTACTGGAGTTGTTGTTGTTTCAGGAGAGGTGATGATGGAGGTGGTGAGGTGGTGGCTCTGAATCGGGTAAGGGAGGAGAAGGTGAGGGTAAGGGATTTGCAGAGAAGAAAGAGAAGATGGAGAAGAGAAATGAAGTGATCGAATAGGGTATAGGGTTATGGATAGTTTTGTTGTGATGCAGGTGTAGCGACGGATGATGGAAATCTTTGTAGCGAGCGTTGGATTTAGGTTGGAGAAGATACGAACGGCTCGGGGAGAGTTGAGTTGTTTTGGTGTTGAGCGGAGACATCAAGAGATGATGAGGAAGTCGGAGCGAGCGTAGGATGTGGCGAGTGAAGATCTTAACGGCTCGGGATGAGCGGGTTCGGATCCGGGTCGTGGGTAGCTCTAGCCCATGTCTTCCTTGTTGGGTTGCAACTGATTCACGCGTGGGCTTTGGCTATCTGCTCCATAGATGCTCGTCTCCAATTCTTCTGCTCTTGGCTCCTCGGATTCTCCGAGCTTTATTTATTACCTACAAACACAAAATTAATTAATACAAATATTTATTCTTGAAAACAAAGAAAACACTGAGAATGCGGGATAATATCGATTTCTAAGCACAAAAGATGAGTAAAATGCCAATAAAAAGGTGTATAAATATGCACTATTTGGCACTCATCAAATACCCCCAAACCTGAATTTTACTTGTCCTCAAGTGAAATAGAAATGAAGAAATCCTAACTATACCCTGTCGCAGGTCTCTCGAATGCATTTAGCGTATGCACTAAGCCTTTAAACCCCTAGGTGTCCCTAGTGGACGAGTTGTAGTCTCGTGAGGGTTTACAAGAGGTGTACCCACAAAACCTTCTCCAACTTCGAGAGTGTAAAAGAGTCTCAAGCATCCTAGGAGCTATGAGGACATAGAGTTTCGCATGCTCATAACATGAAGTTAGAACTATCGAAGGACGCATTCTCATCCTTAAGTCTTTGAGCGAGAAGTAACCATACCATATGAAAGAATTCGGGTTCGATTGTGATCATAAGCCTCGACTTCTGCCTCACTATTGGGGTTTTATGATAATTGCACTCAAAAAGATTGCTTTTTTAGTCTCTCATGTGTGCAGGCAGGAATAAAGAGAGAAATCCTGCACACGTTGTAGGTAAGAAGGATAACCTTCCAAAATAATTTACGGAGACTCCACGAAGTGTGGACAAAAGAATCTTTTTCGATGATCTCTAAGGAAGGAAATCAACCATTAGCAAGGATGGGAGTACTCACTTACCTTCTCACCCGATCGGCAATTAATATCACTCTCTCAAAAGAAACCATAGAAACGTCTTCAATCTTCGGTCTTCGGTCTTCAACTGTTGATGACGAACTTCTGAACTTTACAAAAACTTGACAATTTTTTTTTTTTTTTTTTTTTTTTTTTTTTAAGTTACAATAAAACGATAAACTCAATTTTTCACAAACTTCATTAATTCTCATCCTATTTTCTTTTCTTTGTTTTGTTGCATATAAACCTTGGACTATCTCAACTTTTCTTTCAATATTCTGATGATGCTCCGTTTTCTTGACGATGATGTGTTTCTATGGGTACGTTGATTGAGAGAGAGTGATGCTAGCGCAAACAGAAATTAAGAAGGAGTTTTCATCTTTAGACGTCACCCTCATGATTGACAAAAACTAGCACTCAAGAGATCAAAAGTAGTGCTGAAAGTGGTGCGAAGTTGGGTAGCTCACCATTCCTACCCGGAATTGACGTACGGTGACACACACTCTAATGACTTTTCTAGAAAGTTGCAAAAATGAAGGTTGGTGCCTCACTTGATGTAAATTGGGTAGTCTCCACTATGGGTGATCACAATTCTACTACCGAATATCTAAACAGCACCTAATTCGCTCTCCGGTATGGTTAAATCCAACTTTAACGCTCTAATCAACTAAGGAACCCGATTGTGTTCTCGGTACTTCTAACTTCTGTTATTTCGGTCAGATTCTCTATGTAAACATAGCTAGAAGCATGCTAGTGACTCTAAAATCTCTAAAAGTTGAAGGTTTTTAAAAAAAGAGTTTTTTTTTTTTTTTTAAAAAAAAAAAAAATTAAAAGATAACATAAAAGACTAAAAACTCTAAATGCAAATGCACCCCCAAACCTAAATCAAACATTGTCCTCAATGTGTCAACAGATAGGAAAAATTTAAACAGTCACATACCATGAGAACTATGTTGAGTAGAGAAAAGGGAAGAGATTACTGGGATGTCGGCGGGAGCACGGTTAGAGCTTCATTTGTCAAGGCTAGAATCCAACATTCTCAATGGAGGTCATATCGGATTAGCATAATATATGCACAAGAAGACTCAACCGATTCAAGAAAGAAAAATTTAACAAGTCCTACTGGATTATATACAATGAGAATTCACCATACACTAACAATCTAAAGAGTTGAGGATCAACCCAATAGAAAATATATACAAACATCAACAGCCTTACACGAGATATAAAATGAGAGTGCAAGTAAGACTGCATATGTGAATGAGTTTCCCCCAAACCTAAACTTGTGAACGGGTGTGTTTTTGAGCACAAAATCTTGCAATTTTAAAGGTACATCATGCAAAAGGTCTAACTCAAAATGAGTTTTGCTAAGAACAGTCAGACATACACATTCCAACTGTGGTTCCTTAAAAGTGTTATACTTTGATGCAAAGTAGTCCAAGAGGACTTGGGAAGCACAAAGTTCTAGGCCTAAATTAGGCATTTTCGAGAAAAGTTGGTTTTGCAATTTTGTTACAAACTACACCTAGGTTTGGTGGAGGAGTTTCAATTTGTGACTTAGGAGAGAAAGTTGGTACATCTAAGTTGTTTTCATGTATAAAATCATTTGCACCATCACACACTTTCCTAAAGTCAGAAGAGGGTAAATCATGTTCACCGCATAGAACAATTCATCAATCTCCATGTCATAATCTTCATCATTCTCATGTATAACATGACTAGGAGAGATATCATGTTGTAACCTAGGCATGGAATTAGGCTCATGCATTGAATCATCTGTGTCAACAGACAAATCAGCTATTCCTAGGTCACAAACAGGTGGTATAGCATGCTCATTTCCACAAAACAATTCCACGAGTTCCACATCAAGAAACACAAGTATGAATATTAGAAGAAGCATCATTCATAGGGTTCACAGAAGAGACACTTAATGTCTCTGAACCAAAAGATTCTACTACATTTTCAAAATACACATGCTCTTCATATTCATCATCATCTTCATAGCAAAAATTCATCTCTCCATTCAAAATGGTAGTATTTTTAGTGTACTCATCTACCTCTAGATTAGGTTCATATTCAGTGTTAGTTGCATGAGTAAGACTAGAAACACTAATTTCAATCCTATCATTTTGTAACTCAATCAGGTTCCTTTGAAGAATCACAGTGAGTTGTTCTATTGAAGGAGAGTCTTCACTAGTGGGTATGCATTCCTCATATGGATATTCACTGTATGGTTGTGCATGAGGTTCACTAGAGAAGGGAAATTCAGACATGTTGCTATGTGGATGGTCATGCATTGCATTCAGTTCAAGCCTAGCATTTTGCTCCATGAGCGTTTCCATTACTGATTGCAAACACGGAGTTGGGTGAGTATAACATTGTTCAACTTCCCATGATGATGGATGATGCATGTGTGCATGGTCATAGTCACTTCTAGACAATTCGTACATTTGATTATCATGGCTTTCCCTAGACTGCCTAAACTCATGTAAAATGTAGCAGTTCTCGGCGCAGGTGGTCTAAGCTACCACATAAGGTACAAGTATACATTGCATAGTGCTTAGGGGATTAGATTTGTGATTCATGTAATTGCCTTTCTAAAGCGAAACTTGAGCTTCTAATTGATCTAGAAGTGATGACTGAGTGTGAGAAAATTGTTCATTTTCAACCTGTGGTGGATGATGCATGTGCTCATAATGATTAGGGTATGTGAAGTCGGGGCCCTGAGAAGGCTCATAAAATTCCCTAAAATCACTATGGTACGTGGGGAGTTCATACTGTGAAGCATGCCCGTAAGCAAGCTCTCTAATGGATTTGTTTGTATCCCGGTTGCGAGACCAAAATCCCGACATGATTTAACAACTCAAATTGAACTCAAAGCCCGGTTGTAGTGGGCTCGGTTTGGTTTTTATTGGGTTTCATTTGGTTTATGGGGATTAGTTGTTTGGTTTATGTGGGCTTGTTGTTTGGTTTTTGGTGGGCTGTTTGGTTTTGTGGGAATGCAGGTTGTGTTTACAGCCAGGTCTTGCAGATCAAAATGGTATGGCTCGGTGGTTGCTTGGAAAGCGGGTGGTTGCACAACTTGGTTTGTGGGCTTCAGTTTTGCACAGCCCAACTATGAAGGCTAGGTTAGGTGGGCTTGAGTTTGGTGCAGAAGCAGAGCCCAGGTATGTAACAGCCCAGATGCTCAGCCCAGTATTTGGGCTTCAATTATGCACAGCCCAACAGCTGCACAGTTTGGTTTATTGTGGGCTTCAGTTTCAGTGCCAAGAACTGGTTGCAAAGCCCAGTTTATGTGTAGAGGAGCAGAACCCAGAGAGACATAAACTCTCAAAATTGACACAGCACTGGCTATGCTGGCCTTCACAGCACAGCACAGGCAAAGTTTTGTGCTCAGAATAACAGCTTATGTTGGTTATAACCTTGGTCACAAAACAAACACAGCTTTAGCCTAACATATATGCACACAATCACAGATGGCTCAACAAGTTCAACGGGGTTGCAAATAAGTAGCCACTTAGCTAGCCAATATGTTACCCAGGGGCGAGATGCTCACAAGCTCGGTTGGTTTGACAACAAGTTGGATCAACAACTTGAGGTGGAACTCGGGGTATGCAATTTTTCACGAGGCTAGTTTCGGGTTACACACAAATTATCAAGAATGGTCCGGCATGCTTTAGCGATCAACAAGTTCAGTTGATATCAACTCTATGCACAGGGTGGCTCAGGTGAGTTATGCTCAGGTTGTTGTGCACAGGGCTTGCAGACGCAGTCTTCGCATAAGTGGCAATGACAGTGAGTTTGGCAGATTAAAGCTCACTCAAGGTCTCACACAGCCCGGGTGCGAGTGTAGCTTTCAACACAGCTAGGTCTGAGTGCAGCTTGTCAAGAACTAGGTTTTGAAGCACAGTTTTGCAATTCACAACACAGGTTATCAACATCAAAATTTACGAGACAGCACAGCACAGCTAGGAGTTATACACACTTACACAAAAAGACACAGCAATTTCTAGCACTAGTTCAGGGAGCATACAAGCACAACGAGATAAGATGCGGCTCAAGGTCACGGTGCACTCACAGCCTGAGATAAGATGCGGCTCAAGGTCAAGGTTGAAAGCAACCTCGGGGCATACAATGGCTCAAAGGGGTTATAGCACAGGCCTTGTAAAGGCCAAGATTTCACAAACACAACTACGGCTCGACTACGGCTCAACTCGCGGCTGGGGGGGTGGAGTTGGTCATAGGGCTGATGCAAGGTAAGGTTTAACCGCACAGAACATACAACAGGGCACACAGATTTCCAGGCTAAACAGCACAGTTAGGCACAGAAATTGCAGTTCAGGGTCAGGGTTATGCTCAGTCAAGCTGCTAGGGTATCAGGCATTCATCATTCATACAAATCTAAAGTATAAAAAAGAAGTTCGAGAATGACACTACCCGGGCTTGGCCACAATAACAACTGGATTATGATCCTTATCTTTCCTTCCTTTGGCTTGCTAAACGACTCACAGTACCTCGAGTCTGCGCTTTTCTTGTGTTCCTTGGGTTGGCTTGCACACACGGCGGCACAGTGCACCGCTTACTCGAGGAAGAGTTTAG
Organism: Papaver armeniacum; assembly: GCA_023531295.1. Lineage (NCBI taxonomy): Eukaryota > Viridiplantae > Streptophyta > Magnoliopsida > Ranunculales > Papaveraceae > Papaver > Papaver armeniacum. The sequence goes on from JAJJWW010005022.1 coordinate 83,745, forward strand.
TTCTCGAAATGTGCAGCTTATATGAACAGAACCACTCTGAGTCGGTGACAAAGATGAAGGTTTAGCATTTTGGAGTTACAGTGCAGGTGATATGACACAACTGTGATGGGCTAAGCGGTCTGGCGGGCCGGATCTTGACCCGAGATTGGAAGTGCAATGCACTATGAGCTTCTGACTCTTTACCTTCAATGAATGAGCACGGATGGCAGAGGTATACAACTGATGCTTCAACGGTAGGTGGATTTAAGGTAAACTAGCTAAGGTGTGATGACAGGATGCAATTCAGATGAGCTAACTAAAAATGCAATGCTCCAGAGCAATGAACAGATGCAATAGAAGATGCTGAAATGCAACAGTTAAGCTAATTTACACTAATAAAGGTTAAGATAGCAATGCAATGCAAATATGTACAGGGGTAGTAAAGAAAAAACAGTGAAGAAAGGCCAAGAATCAACAAGGCACACGCCAAGTCCCCGGCAGCGGCGCCAAAAACTTGGTAGGCCTGGAAATGTGTATGTTTTATGCCTACTTGTTATAAACCGCAAGTGCACGGCGTCTATCGGAGACGTGGCAAGTACGGGTCGATCCAAAGAGACTTGTGGTGCTTAAGATAATCTAATGGCTTCCTAAACTGAATTCCAGTGAAGATAACACAATTATGATTTTGCCGATACGGCTGATTGAATGTTATGACAAAGTGAAAATAAATGAAATACAAATAGTGCAAATAAATGGGTCTTTGGGATTATCAATTCCACCACTAACTCATGTTATGTGTCAACTCATTGGAAGCTTCTTGTTCCTATGGCAGACAAGGGTAGTGTGTCAATTCTACCACCTATCTAAGGAGTTTCTCTAGTGATTCTTCATTTAACGGCTAAGGTACTAACCTAGAGCACTAGTTGTCTAATTAAGTACAACTAGTCAAGAGAATTAGCAATTAATTCTAAAGCTTGAGTAAGTGAAGCATACACAACACAAGTATTACCTAACTACAATGTATACTTGGCATGCATTGTGAGAGAAGAGTATTGGATGCTAGAATTGAAGTTATCTGATACATTAAGCACTCAAGAACACTTCAACAGGGTTTAAACACAACATTGAATTAGGGTTTCATTGAAACCCTCACAAACTAAATCAAAATAAACAATTAAACTACAAAATAAACCCTAATTGATACACTGGCTAACCCAGGCATGGGTTTTTTCACAAACCCCTCATTCTATTTATACATGCAACAACAATCAAAATACCAAACCCTAATTTCTTTTTAATTCGAAAAATAAACAAACCCATACCCTGAATCGCTTCTCCCTTCTGTCTAATCGCCTCAGAGAACGCCATGCATGGTTGTTGGATAACCCTAGTTCTAGTTTTCTCTAAGTTAGCTTCTAGGGTTGGAGAAGCTAAAAGATAGAAAACCTAGACCTAGAGAGCTGGTGCGGCTGCTGGAGTTGTTGTTGTGTCAGGAGAGGTGATGATGGTGGTGGTGAGGTGGTGGCTCTGAATCGGGTAAGGGAGGAGAAGGTGAGGGTAAGGGATTTGCAGAGAAGAAAGAGAAGATGGAGAAGAGAAATGAAGTGATCGAATAGGGTATAGGGTTATGGATAGTTTTGTTGTGAAGCAGGTGTAGCGACGGATGATGGAAATGCTGTAGCGAGCGTTGGATTTAGCTGGAGAAGATCCGAACGGCTCAGGGAGAGTTGAGTTGTTTTGGTGTTGAGCGGAGACATCAAGAGATGATGAGGAAGTCGGAGCGAGCGTAGGATGTGGCGAGTGAAGATCTTAACGGCTCGGGATGAGCGGGTTCGGATCCGGGTCGTGGGTAGCTCTAGCCCATGTCTTCCTTGTTGGGTTGCAACTGATTCACGCGTGGGCTTTGGCTATCTGCTCCATAGATGCTCGTCTCCAATTCTTGCTCTTGGCTCCTCGGGATTCTCAGGAGCTTTATTTATTACCTAAAAACACAAAATTAATTAATACAAATATTTATTCTTGAAAACAAAGAAAACACGAGAATCTGGGATAATATCTGATTTCTAAGCACAAAAGATGAGTAAAATGCCAATAAAAAGGTGTATAAATATGCACTATTTGGCACTCATCAAATACCCCCAAACCTGAATTTTACTTGTCCTCAAGTGAAATAGAAATGAAGAAATCCTAACTATACCCCTGTCGCAGGTCTCTCGAATGCATTTAGCGTATGCACTAAGCCTTTAAACCCCTAGGTGTCCCTAGTGGACGAGTTGTAGTCTCGTTAGGGTTTACAAGAGGTGTACCCACAAAACCTTCTCCAACTTCAGAGTGTAAAAGAGTCTCAAGCATCCTAGGAGCTATGAGGACATAGAGATTTCTGCATGCTCATAACATGAAGTTAGAACTATCGAAGGACGCATTCTCATCCTTAAGTCTTTGGCGAGAAGTAACCATACCATATGAAAGAATTCGGGTTCGATTGTGATCATAAGCCTCGACTTCTGCCTCACTATTGGGGTTTTATGATAATTGCACTCAAAAGATTGCTTTTTAGTCTCTCATGTGTGCAGGCAGGAATAAAGAGAAATCCTGCACACGTTGTAGGTAAGAAGGATAACCTTAGAAATAATTTCTGGAGACTCCACGAAGTGTGGACAAAAGAATCTTTTCGATGATCTCTAAGGAAGGAAATCAACCATTAGAAAGGATGGGAGTACTCACTTACCTTCTCACCCGATCGGCAATTAATATCACTCTCTCAAAAGAAACCATAGAAACGTCTTCAATCTTCGGTCTTCGGTCTTCAACTGTTGATGACGAACTTCTGAACTTTACAAAAACTTGACATTTTTTTTTTTTTTTTTTTTTTTTTTTTTTTTAAGTTACAATAAAACGATAAACCCAATTTTTCACAAACTTCATTAATTCTCATCCTATTTTCTTTTCTTTGTTTTGTTGCATATAAACCTTGGACTATCTCAACTTTTCTTTCAATATTCTGATGATGCTCCGTTTCTTTGACGATGATGTGTTTCTATGGGTCTGTTGATTGAGAGAAGTGATGCTAACTGCAAATAGATATTTAGAAGGAGTTTTCATCTTTAGACGTCACCCTCATGATTGACAAAAACTAGCACTCAAGAGATCAAAAGTAGTCTTTGAAAGTGGTGCGAAGTTGGGTAGCTCACCATTCCTACCCAGGAATTGACGTACGGTGACACACACTCTATGACTTTTCTAGAAAGTTGCAAAAAATGAAGGTTGGTGCCTCACTTGATGTAAATTGGGTAGTCTCCACTATGGGTGATCACAATTCTACTACCAGAATATCTAAACGACACCTAATTCGCTCTCGGTATGGTTAAATCCAACTTTAACGCTCTAATCAACTAAGGAACCCGTTTGTGTTCTCCGGTACTTCTAACTTCTGTTATTTCGGTCAGATTCTCTATGTAAACATAGCTAGAAGCATGCTAGTGACTCTAAAATCTCTAAAAGTTGAAGGTTTTTTTTTTTTTTTTTTTTAAATTAAAATATAACATAAAAGACTAAAAACTCTAAATGCAAATGCACCCCCAAACCTAAATCAAACATTGTCCTCAATGTGTCACAGATAGGAAAAATTTAAGCAGTCACATACCATGAGAACTATGTTGAGTAGAGAAAAGGGAAGAGATTACCGGATGTCGGCGGGAGCACGGTTAGAGCTTCATTTGTCAAGGCTAGAATCCAACATTCTCAATGGAGGTCATATCGGATTAGCATAATATATGCACAAGAAGACTCAACCGATTCAAGAAAGAAAAATTTAACAAGTCCCTCTTGGATTATATACAATGAGAATTCACCATACACTAACAATCTAAAGAGTTGAGGATCAACCCAATAGAAAATATATACAAACATCAACAGCCTTACACAGATATAAAATGAGAGTGCAAGTAAGACTGCATATGTGAATGAGTTTCCCCCAAACCTAAACTTGTGAACGGGTGTGTTTTTGAGCACAAAATCTTGCAATTTTAAAGGTACATCATGCAAAGGTCTAACTCAAAATGAGTTTTGCTAGAAACAGACAGACATACACATTCAAGCTGTGGTTCCTTAAAAGTGTTATACTTTGATGCAAAGTAGTCCAAGAGGACTTGGGAAGCACAAAGTTCTAGGCCTAAATTAGGCATTTTCAGAAAAGTTGGTTTTGCAATTTTGTTACAAACTACACCTAGGTTTGGTGGAGGAGTTTCAATTTGTGACTTAGGAGAAAGTTGGTACATCTAAGTTGTTTTCATGTATAAAATCATTTGCACCATCACACTTTCCTAAAGTCAGAAGAGGGTAAATCATGTTCACGCATAGAACAATTCATCAATCTCCATGTCATAATCTTCATCATTCTCATGTATAACATGACTAGGAGAGATATCATGCTGTAACCTAGACATGGAATTAGGCTCATGCATTGAATCATCTGTGTCAACAGACAAATCAGCTATTCCTAGGTCACAAACAGGTGGTATAACATGCTCATTTCCACAAAACAATTCCACGGGTTCCACATCAATGACACAAGTATGAATATTAGAAGAAACATCATTCATAGGGTTCACGGAAGAGACACTTAATGTCTACGAACCAAAAGATTCTACTACATTTTCAAAATACACATGCTCTTCATATTCATCATCATCTTCATAGCAAAAATTCATCTCTCCATTCAAAATGGTAGTATTTTTAGTGTACTCATCTACCTCTAGATTAGGTTCATATTCAGTGTTAGTTGCATGAGTAAGACTAGAAACACTAATTTCAATCCTATCATTTTGTAACTCAATCAGGTTCCTTTGAAGAATCACAGTGAGTTGTTCTATTGAAGGAGAGTCTTCACTAGTGGGTATGCATTCCTCATATGGATATTCCTTTGTATGGTTGTGCATGAGGTTCACTAGAGAAGGGAAATTCAGACATGTTGCTATGTGGATGGTCATGCATTGCATTCAGTTCAAGCCTAGCATTTTGCTCCATGAGCGTTTCCATTACTGATTGCAAACACGGAGTTGGGTGAGTATAACATTGTTCAACTTCCCATGATGATGGATGATGCATGTGTGCATGGTCATAGTCACTTCTAGACAATTCGTACATTTGATTATCATGGCTTTCCCTAGACTGCCTAAACTCATGTAAAATGTAGCAGTTCTCGGCGGGGGTGGTCTAAGCTACCACATAAGGTACAAGTATACATTGCATAGTGCTTAGGGGGATTAGATTTGTGATTCATGTAATTGCCTTTCTAAAGCGAAACTTGAGCTTCTAATTGATCTAGAAGTGATGACTGAGTGTGAGAAAATTGTTCATTTCAACTTTGTGGTGGATGATGCATGTGCTCATAATGATTAGGGTATGTGAAGTCGGGGCCACGAGAAGGCTCATAAAATTCCCTAAAATCACTATGGTACGTGGGAGTTCATCTTTGTGAAGCATGCTAGTAAGCAAGCTCTCTAATGGATTTGTTTGTATCCCCGAGTTGCGAGACCAAAATCGACATGATTTAACAACTCAAATTGAACTCAAAGCCCAGTTGTAGTGGGCTCAATTTGGTTTTTATTGGGTTTCATTTGGTTCATGGGGATTAGTTGTTTGGTTTATGTGGGCTTGTTGTTTGGTTTTTGGTGGGCTGTTTGGTTTTGTGGGAATGCAGGTTGTGTTTACAGCCCAGGTCTTGCGGATCAAAATGGTATGGCTCAGTGGTTGCTTGGAAAGCCGGGTGGTTGCACAGCTTAGTTTGTGGGCTTCGGTTTTTGCACAGCCCAACTATGAAGGCTAGGTTAGGTGGGCTTGAGTTTGGTGCAGAAGCAGAGCCCGGGTATGTAACATCCGGTATTTGGGCTTCAATTATGCACAGCTGTTAAGTGCATATTTTGCATATATTTAGTGTTGAATCCATGCTAGTAATTGCTTAGTTTCTTGCAAATTATTGTATATTACGTTTGTTTTGTTTTATTTATGTTTTGCGAGGTGAATCATCCAAAGAAGTGAATTTGCACTTTATTGTGCAATCAAAGAAGTTAGCTACAAGTGGAGAAGGGCCAAATACCAAGTAGAGCTCGTTCATATCTAGGATCCCTTGATGTCATCTCGAAGAGGACAAAGAGACGAAGCCCTTTGGCGAAAGAATGAAATAAATCCGATGTCGTATAAAGAGATTCGGGTGAAAGCGAGAAGTTAAGCTTGTTGGTTATCCGAAGCTGACAGTTAAACAAAGATTGCTATTGACACCCCATCACACGTTAAGGGGCATACAAGCTTCATAAGAAAAGCTGAAGCCATCGATCTGGAAGGTAGCGAGTGGAATAGCGTTAAAGGCACTGCAACAACGATAGGGGCTGCCACCATCATCTTATTCAATCAATTATCACGGCAACTACGGGGTAGTTCGGATGGCTGTGTGACATTGGTGGAGAGCTGGTTAACGAAGGCAGTACGGCAGTTCAAGATTGATGCCGATTATCGGAGAAAAGAAGATGGAGGATCTGGTGAAGATCGTGATGGGTTTTGTTGTGTTACGGAGCTGAGTCGAGTTTTGTTGTTGATGATAATCGGTAATGGTGGGTTTAGGCTGTCTGTGAGTTGATGACGTTGTGCTGCTTTGTGAGGCTTGGCATGACATGCGGGGGGAGTTAAGCGTCATTTGGTGATTGATTGGAAATCAGGGAAAGCGAGTGTGGTGATGAAGGTGGAGCTGAAGAACATGGAATGGCGATGAAATGGTGTTGGCTTGCTTCTAGTGCTACAATGGTGATCGAGTAGAAAAGCGAGGAGTGCGAAAAGGAATGGTTGCCGGTGATCAACGGAGATTCGGACCTTGTGAGGACGGAAAGGAAGGCTGGTAGTTGTGACATGGGATGAATGCGTGTTGCTCATTTGGATGGTGGAGTTTGATGTGATCATTAGAATCACGAGATGGGAATAGAGAAGGAGGTCGGGAAGCTAGGTGCTTCTTTGTGTTGATTGAGATGATGAAGCCATTTCTTTGCCATCGTTAATAAAGAATGACCCGAGGATCGAGTTGGCAGCAATGGAGGATAGGCTTACTGTGAGTTTACTGTCGTTGATCGGTTTCTTTGTGATGATGAACAGCTTCGGCTTTGTCTTTGTCGGTAATGGAGAAGCTTCGGTGATGGGAAAAGAGTTGGTTCTTTGTCGTGATCAATGGCGAGTTAATGGTTGTTGAGGAGCTCGAGTCTGTGGAGGTGATTGTAATGAAAGAACGATAATGACAAGGAGCGAGTTCGGGGAGGATATGGAGCTTGAGGTTCTTTGTGGTCGATGGCAATGAGCTTGAGTTCGAAATGGAAAACTCAGTGGAGTTTATTAGGTTTGTCTTTGTTCGAGTTGGTGTTAATGGTTGGCGTCGATGGAGTTGATAATGAATAGAAGCATCGGAAGTAGACGATGAGAGGTGTTCTGTGGCGGATTGTGAGGTACGTGATCGAGTGGGCAAAGTTGGACAAGCAAGGGCAGTACCAAATAGGAGAAACTAAAAATCCAGCAGAAATTATCGCTCACGAAGGGAGAAGTGTCCGTGGTTCTGCGGAGGAAGAATGAAAATCCAGGGGAAAATAAAACTCACGGAGACATGACTATCCGCGGCTGGAAGAAACAAATTGTGCTGTCAGTTCCATGGAACTGACAAGCAATCGATACTAACGGGCTGGGCTTTATGATGGTTTACACGCGGTCCAGTGGCTGTGTGTACATATTTTACACGAGAGTGGCTTTTGGAAATTCGGCCAAGTTTGGCAACTGCTCTGGCACGGAATTAAGCACGGGCACTTCTACAACTTGAAGACTATAAAAGAGAACTTCTTAACCTAAGCTTGGAAAAAATATCTTACATCTCATAGAATACACGTTTGTTCTTCGTTAAAAACCTAGGGTTTACCCCTTTTGGGAAAGCAGAAAGCTTGATGTAATCATGAGTTGCTAAACCTTTGTTGATTGAGGATGAATTCAATGTTCTAGCGTGAAGCTTTATTATTATACAAGTTTGTTGGAGTTTTAATCACATCATCGTTTGTTTTCACTATTTGATCTTTATGAGTGATTCTTAGATTGATTTGGGATGCATACTAGATTAGTCTATTAATTGTTCTATTGCTAGTATTGGGTTAGGAGATAAGTAATCGTCGAATAATTCATACACAAGTAGAAATCGCAAGACCTTGCGAGAGGGATTCGTGGAGACAATTGCGGGTGAATACAATACCAGCAAGTGGACCTTGAGCTAAGAGTTTAACTACGGGATCAACCTAATTCACAAAGCCTAAGCGTTCGATCGGATTACACCTTGGTGAGCTACTTACTTGGTGGTTCGGTTGGATAGAATCGATATTGGAGAGCTTGTATCCGTGGTAAAAGGAGTTTTGAGGATAGCACTGAGCTAGTTGCTTTCCTACGGTTGGTGATGAATGGTTCTAACGAAGATAGATAAGTATACTAATCCGAGTTATCGGCAGTAGCGGTGAAGGATTCCTTGATCATATCTTTCCTTTATTTGTTATTCTTTTTATTTCACTCTAAAACAATCCCCCTTTGTGTTTTTTATTATTTTCTTGAACTAAATAACATATCAATTACACAGCTCTCTGTGGGAGCGATCCTTACTATAGCTATATTACCGAGTTAATTAGTGGGAAATATATTGAATTAATTTGTTGCACCTCGACACGCATCAAATTTTGGCGCCGATTGCCGGGGGCGGTTGTTAATTGATTTCTTATTTGTTTAGCTTGTTTTTGTTTTTAAATTTTTCTTGTGTTCTTGTGAGTCGTCATGTTTCCTTATGGACATAACATGTACGGAGCACAAGACCAATCATCATATTATAGTGGTAATCAATTTGGATTTCAATCTCATTCATATAATAACTACCAACCATACCCTACGGAGCCTTATGGATACTCTCATACATATCAACAACCTTATGACGGGTATGTAAGTGAGCAATCAAAGGGATGGGAGGATAGTTATGCTTCTGATCAGTTGTTTTCTAGTAATGTGCAGATGACGGAGAGTTTGGAAAGACCTACTCCTCTTTATCATGTTCTTTCGTCATTTATGTCAAAAGAAGAGATACAGTCTGAAAATTTCGTCGTGAAGAATGGAGGAAAACGTATTAATATCAGAAAACTTTCTAAACAATATGATCAGTTAGAAGAAGCTGGAGCATCAGAAAAGACCCTCGAAGAAATCAACAAGGTAATACGAACAGAACTTCTACGTCGTTGGGATATTGAAGATTATGAGGTTGATGAAGACTCGGATGAAGACAAACAACCTTTGGAAAATCCTTGCAATAATGGTAATGTTATTTCAACTCCGGATCATAATAACGATCACTCGCCTATTCAAAAGGAGGAGAATGAATATGACATAACCGTTGTTATAAATGGTGTAACGTACTCAAACAATGATTTTAAGATTTGCACCAATGAACTAGAATTTCTAGGAGATGATTCTGATTACGATGGCGAGTTTGTTGAAGAGATAGTGATTGAGAATGAAACCAATTTTATTGAAGTTGTGGAAGACCCAATTGAGCTAGCCAAGGATTATATTGATCTTGAGATTTTGATTGAAGCGACGACGAAGAATGGCTAAATAGTTTGATAGAGGACCACAATACAAATGAGGTAAATAATTCATTGCAATTCTTTAAGAATGATGAGGATCTGTATCTCGAGAGTGTGGAAGGTTTGTCTAATCCTTTGCATATTTCTAAATCTTTTGATCGACATCACTTAGGATTGGAGTTGTGTGCTTCTACAGTTTTAAAGAATTATTTTGCTTCTAAGTATCTACCACTTGATGTGTTTGATTCTAGAATTGTGCGGAGTTCATCGAGAGGAACCTATAAGTTCCCTTATTTTATGTTCTCTATCCACTTAGAAGTGTAGAAAGAACTAAGTGTGGGGAAACTTTAGAGCTATAACAATTTCATTATTCATATATTATGCTAATAATTGTGTGAAGTTGTTATTAGAATTTGGATTGTTTTGGAATGAGGACTACCCGATTTTGATTGTTGGTATATGGGCGATAACAAGAAAGTCGGGTGACGACTTTAAACCAGCGCTAAATGAGGCAACCCATAGGTTTTGTATCTTGACCCTTCTTGTAGTAGCGGATTTCCCCACACTACACCCCTTACTCGATTTTGCTTAATTAATCCATTAGAAGATGTAAGATCAAGAACATTTATTGATTGAATTCATAAAGTGTTTACACAGGAAAATAGAATTACACTTAGAAGTTAAAGCGCTCTTAAAGTTTCTCTCTCCTAATGACTTGCCCAACAACTCTAAAAAGATCTCCCTTTACAGAGACTCACTCGACCCTTTATATAGGGTAATACATAGTGGATGATGACTAAGCTATCCTTTATTTTGGGAATGTCTCGCGAAGTGTCGTGATGTACAACTATTCAATCTCGCGACACTTCTTAACCTTCGCCAGGTTCTATATCTTTCAGTTGTTTTGTGTGTCGTTTCTCTTCTCGTCGTTTATTTTAGTTTCTGTGACTCCATCGCGGTACCGTCGTTTATTGATCCCGCGAGCCTATGCGTTGCGATATTATGATCCTACATCTTGCCTCTTTTTCCTTGAATATTGCTTGAAGAAGCGATCTTAAAGGAAAAATTTGTTGTTGTAGTGATCCTTGGTTTTTGTTGATGAGGGAATGAGCGAAGAATCATGCCTTGAAAATGCGTACTTGCCTCTATTCTTTTGCGAAGTTCGAAGCTCCTATATTGAAGTGTCGTTTCTTGCCTCATGTGTTACGAGAGAATAATTGAGTTCGCAATCTCTTCTCGCCTATTAGGAAATATCTTTATATATTTGAATTCTGCTAAAGTTCTTTTCGTCAAGCTTCCTTGGATTTAGGTAGTGACCGTTTACACGTGTCTATATTTACCTCTTTTACCGGTGCATTTAATGTTATCCGGTCATAATATTTTCTCATCTATTTATAGGAGCATCCCCTATGAAGAATTTTCCTTTTCCTTTTCATCTTCTTCATCGTTTGCAAGTGCTCTTCTTCTTATGCAAGTGCTCTTCTTCTTCAGTGCTCTTTCGTTACGCAAGTGTTTGCTTATTCTTTTCTCTTCTTACCGTCTTCTTCACCACTTTAGCTATGGCGTCCAGGTTTGTTAATTTTGCCATATCGGCTGATTTTGTTGTTGATCGGATTTGAGATTAACTTTCTTTGTTGAAATCACCTTGGTATGATTAACTTTGTAGTTCTTTTCTGCCATTGTTGTTTAGCAAGAACCAACCCAGAACTAGGTTTAACGTGAAGGATCCTCTTCTTTCTTTGGGCTCGCCATCGAAATCTACTTTGCAACAAGAACCCCTCGCACAACCAAAGTCCACTTCGCGAGCAAAATCTATGGCTTCAAAAAGACGATCTGAGCGACAAGGTATTCAAGAAACATTTATATTTTTTTTTTTTTTTTATCAACAATACATTATTTGCCTCTGCTTTTATTTAATTTGTCATTCGCAGGATGATAAAACCTGGTCATGTTCCCAAAAAGCCTCCTGCTACTCCAAAACTGTTACTCCCAACGTTCCATTTCCTTCATTCACACCTTCATCTCTCTTTTGAAATCTTCGCGGGATAACTTTGTGCCCCCTACCTCTGGTACTACTACCAGCGACAATATTTCTATGCCTCAACTCCTCATAGATCAAGTTCCTTATAACTGTCCTACTACAAACGATCTTATACCTCCTCCTGCTATCAATGTCCCTGCTATTTCTCAATCAATTCTCTCCCTGAAACCTCTTCTTCTCCTGTGGCCCCTTTGACAAAGGGTCACTTTCGTCTCCTTTGATTGAACAAATTCCTCTAGCGGTGAGAAAATTTGGAGGGGATAGATGTGGCCTTTAAGGTTCTTTCGGATCTCGTGAATGATGCCAAAAAGACCTGCTGATCTGTCAAATCCAACGTCTGCGAGATTTTAAGCAAACACCTTGGTTACGATACGGTCTATTAAGCATCTTTAGTTCAAGAGATTAATAAGTTGAAGGATGATCTCCAAGTTATGGCCAGAGAAGTGCAATAGTTTTCACCTTGAAAATCGGAAATTTCTGACCTCTCATTTGGATCGTGACAATCTTTTGAAAAAATGAGGAGTTAAAAGGTATAGTCTCGCAACTCCCTCATCTTTTTTTTTTTTTTTTTTTTTTTTTTTTTTACAACTCAAACTCTTGTTGCCCTCCAAGCATTAAACCTGAAACGAATAATGGAGATATATCGGATGGAGTCCATTGTTGAAGAAGTTCGAGTTGAGAGAGATGGTTGGATGGAGCAATATAATCTCCTAGATAATCTTCATACTTATCAAATTGGTGATCAAATAAATAATTTGTCGAAAGAGAATTTTGATTTATCGCAAAAGCAAGACTTGTTAAGTAATGATTTATCTCGCCTCTCTTATGCTTTGACTAAATCTGATTTGGAGTTGCAAACTTTATCGGATGAGAATCGAACTCTTTCGCAAGAGAAGCGTTCTTTGTTGAATAAGGTGGCGAACTATTCGCGGCAGTATGATGCTTGTCAAAAGTTATGTGAAGAACACGAACAAGTTAAACATACTTTGAAAAACCAACTTGAAGAAATTCTTTGCCGAGAGATAAACTTATTCAAGGTAGAATAACGTTGAGTGTAAAAAAGCGAAGCAATTCCAAGAACAATGTATCAATTTAGAAAAATCCAACTCTACTCACGGCGAATGAAAACTCCATACTTGTTTCCAATGAAAAGAATTTGCGATCTCATTTTGAAAGGTTTAGTGGGAGATTCATTTGATGATGTTATGGACCGCTTGGGGAATAATTTGCGACATTAATTCAACATCTTTCTTCTCAAAGGAAGGTAGTCAAATCATTTGACTACCTTAATTTATGTGTTTATTCCATGAATGCTTTACTACCCTGAAAATGCCAATAATGTTCGATAAGAAATTTCTCTGATCTTGTGTATTTGTTATGCAGACTCTGAGAGAAAGCTTCGCTCCACCATTTCCACCCTCAGGTCTGATTATTCTAAAATTCGCAAGGAAAATGGACTACTCTCCTCACATCTTGCTCGTTCTTTCGGGAGTGCGGAGCGAAGATTTGATTATATGTCTTACTGTAAAGACATAGATAGTAAGAATCATCAAAAGGCGTTGCTTCGTCAATTCTCTCTCAAGGCTGAAGTCCTTGTGAATGACATTTTGTTGTCTAACTCCCTTGCTCCTATACATGTTGATCCTTTGGAAGTAAGGGATGATGAAGTCCCTGATTCTCCTGATAGTGATTATGACTATGAAAGCGGCGAAGATGTCGCTAATCTCAAGAAGTTATCGACAAAGATAAGTGAAAAGTTTTACGATGAGAATCCACCAACTGGCGAGAATAAAGATCTTTGAAAATATTTTGAAGAACGTCCATTGGTAGCGAAGGTGAAGGTAGAAAGTAATTGGTGAAGACGATAAAATTGATGTAGAGAATTAAGCTTGTTTGATAACTCTTGCTACAAACTCATCATTTGTTTTGAAAGATTAAATCCCTTGTTGGATAATCCTCTTATTTTCTTCTTCTTAATTATGACTATAATCTACATAAGCTTATTAAACTTACATTTTTATGAAATGATTTTTACTCAGTCATCATCATCTTTGCATTGTATTCTTCATTTGATGTCGAATTTTGTATTGCGACGAGGTCGCAGGCATCTCCATGAGTGAAGAAACCTACTTTTCTCGTCTTATCATTTCGGTAGTCTTTATTTTATCTCTTCTTGTGGCGACAAGGTATGAACCGTCTTACATTTTCATGCAATGGCTCATTGACCTTGCCTTATCAATTTTGTGTGGTCTTCCGAGTTAGACCTCCCTAATTAGAGGTCTTTCCCTGCCACCTTTTATGGCGACAAAATCGCAGGACGTCCTTACACTTGCATGTAAAGACCCATTGATCTTGTCTTATCATTTTCCAAGTATTTTTGCCTCTGCGAGGATGTTTTAGTTGCGACAATATGAATAGGCCTAGATATCCTTGCGAACATAAAGTCCCATGACATTAGTCGTGCGACGAAATCGCAGGACGTCCGTACACTTTCGTGTAAAGACCCGTTGATCTCGCCTTACCCTCGCGTTAGTATTATTGCCTCTGCAGGATCATTGCACAAATATGACAAGCCTAAGTCTCCTTACGAAAACAAAGCCTCATGACATTTGCGTCTGTTTTGACACCCCCCTAATGGAGAGCGTCGCCCTTATCATCTCCCGGTTGCCCCTTCAAGGAGGCGAAACATCGGCCATACAAGACTAGCTCCTCCCATCCGGTCTTAACAACAACCGAGTTGTTTTTCGCAGCCTCTTATCCCTTATACCTATAGGGTTTATGGTTACGAGGCTGCACCCTAAGTGGAGTTTTCTTCGGGCGAGTGCAACGCATGCCAAGACTTGCCAAGAATGGCGGGGTAGGTTCATCCATCCGGGCACTCTGGCTCAGCCGTGTACCTCGGCGCCTTGAGCATACTGCGACTCCTAAGAAGAGACCCTCGGTCGCCCAACAGTATAACCTACATATATAGTTGGGAATCCAGGTACCTCTTAGGATAGGCTTTCATGGGCCCCAAATTTCCATGACTCGGGCTTCAGGAGCGGTGTAACCTGTCCCCTGAGCCATGTCGAGAGATACCCCCTTATATGACGCACTTTAGGTCTTACATTTGCCTCTTACGAAATGTTATTCGCGAACTAGGGTGTACGCCATAAAGGTTCGTCCCATTCATTCATTCTTTTTAATCATTCTTCATCATTTGCTATTTTGTGCGAGATACTGCTTGATTTATTCATTTAATCATTCCTTATCTCTTGTTATTTTGTTAAGTCATGCATGACTTTTTGTTATTCTTTTCGCGAGATCTTCGCGGATTCTTTTTCATATTTTCTTGAATGTCGCAAATATCTGGCGAAGAATTACTTCATCTTGATTCCTTTCTCCTCTCCCATTATTACGGGTAATATTTCTTTAGATATAACCTATTCCATGGTCTATCAATTTTTGTCCCACATTTCTTCCTTGGGGTCCATCAATCTATATGCCCCTGTGCCAACTACCTCTTTGATGATATAAGGTCCATCCCATTTTCTGCCTTGACTTGCCTCCGTTTTCACGTTGATATATTGGGGTTTCTCGCAACACCAAGTGGCAAGTTGGAACTCACGTATTTTTACACGCTTGTTATATTCTCTAGCCAGTCTTTGATAATTCTCCATGTCGCAAGGCTTTTTTCTCGTTTTTCTTCCAATTCATCCAACTTGATTAGAATATTACTGCGCTAAGATTTTTCTCCCAGACCTCTTTTTTGGTTGTCGAATCACGACCTCTGTTGAGAGATATTGTGACTCATAAGTTAGGCAAAAGGGGACATTCTGTGGCTTCTCTTCTAGTTGTATTATAGGCCCATCTTGCATTGGGTACTTGTTCGCACCATCCTTTGTTGTGTCCTTCCAACTTTTTCTTCAATATATCGGCAATTGTTTTGTTTGTTGCCTCGCTTGGCCATTAGCTTGTGGATATAATGGAGTCGATTTTCCACATTTTATCCGAAATGCATTGAGTAGCAACTCTATATTTTGCCCTTCAAGCTGCTTCCCATTATCGAGATACCAATTGCGCAGGGGATCCCAAATCGCATATGATATTTTCGAATATGAAAGTAAAAACATCCTTATCACGAATGTCTTTGGACAGCTTTCACCTGCCGCCCATTTTGTGAAATAATCCGTTGCGACAATTAAGTATCTCCTTTGTCCGGTTCTGGTAAAAATGGTCCCACAATATCTAAACCCCATTTTCCAAAAGGCCACACACTTTTTGAAGAATTTAAGCGTGCTCTGGTGCATGTATCTTCTTCGTGTCTTTGACAATCTTGTGAGCGTCACGCGCTATTGCTCTCGCGTCCTCATGCATATATGGCCAATAATATCCTTGCGTCTTTGCTTTATATGCCAAAGATCTTCCGCCCGCTATGATTTCAGGCATCTCCACTATGCTGACATCTTCAATATGGTTTCTCCTTCTTTCCTTGTTAGACATGAACGAAGGTCCATCAAAAGAAACGCCCGATAGATAAAGCACGCCATCTACATGATTCATAATTTGTTGCCCGGCTCTTTAACTTGTGTGCTTCCAATCTATTTCTTGGTACCTCGCCTTTCATTAAGTACGCGTGAAGTTCTACTCTCCAATCTTCCTCGCGGCCTTGCATTTCATCTACCACCATCATTATATCTGCTTCTTGTCCCTCCTCTTTATTAATTGATGGCGCTAGTAGCGTTTGTATTTTGATATTCCTCGCGAGTTGGGTCTATCATCATACTTGATATAAAGGCAAAAGCGTCTGCGAGCCTATTATCTCTCCTTGATATGTGTCTCCATTTTATTTTCGGTGTCTGTCTTGTGACACTTCTACAAGTTTCTGTATTTACGTAGGGATGGATCATTTGTAGCATACTTCTCATTATCACGCGGATTGCCAATTGCGAGTCCTTTGGTAATCCTCATTCTCCAATTTCATTTCTATTGCAAATCTTAAAGCATGTATTATAGCTTCATACTCTAGTTTCATTATTAGTAGACTCAAATTCCAATCTAAAAGCAAAAGCTAATTTATTGCCTTCGGCGAAATCACAACAATTCCCACTCCTTTACCTTCTCCGTTGGATGATCCATCCACTAATATTTCCCACCGATTTGGCTCGGTTAACAAATCCTTTGGATCTCCATGCTCTTCTTCTACATCCATCATTTCATCTCTTGCTTCCTCTTCTTCCAAACGAAATTCATGAAAAGTGCGACAACTTTGTGATTTGGTTGAAGATAATATTTCATATTTGAGTTTATAATGGCTTATTTGAGCGTTCCATCTTTCAACTCTTCTGATCTTTTGAATTTTTCATTCTGACTCGATTGGTACCTTCGTCACCACTCTAATAATATGTGCTTGAAAATATATCGAAGTTTAAACAGCATAGACTAACGCCGGGATTAACTTTTCAATCTTGAATAATTTCTTTCGGCAGCGTTAAAAGTTTCTTGATATAATAAATTGGTTTTTCTACTCTGCGTCCACTGTTTGGTAAAAGCATACTTAAGGCATGCGATGTCGTCGCGAGGTATATTAATAATTCCTCTCGGTTACCGCTTATGCATAATAGATATATCCATTAAATGCTCTTTGATCCCTTGTAAAGCCTTTTCGCATTCATCCAGTCCATTTAAATTTCGATCCTTTTTTGAACAACTGAAAAAGTGTTTACATTATCGAGATGGCATGAAATGAACCTTCCTAGTGATGCTAGTAACCCATTGACTTTTTTGAACATCCTTCTTGTAGGTGTCGGCATATCGCGAATAGCTTTTACTTTCTCAGGGTCAACATGTATTCCTTCTTTTGATATAATGTAACCCAAGAACTTCACTGACGCAACTCAGAAGGTACATTTTTCTGGATTGACTTTGATGTTGAGAAACGCCTCATTTGTTCAAAAATTTCTCTCAAGTCTTGCACGTGATCTTACGCCTTTTACTTTTCACTAGCATGTCATCTACGTATACCTCTAGTGTCTTGTGTATCCACTCTGCGAATACATTTTCTACCATCCTTTGATACGTTGCTCCGGCATTTCGCAAACCAAACGGCATTTTAGTATAACAGTATAATCCTCTTGGAGGCGAAGAAAGCGTGTGTTCTTGGTCTTCCTCGGCGAGAGGAATTTGATTGTAACCTTTGTATCCGTCAGTGATGATACTCTTTCATTCGTGGCCGATTCGACTATTTGTGGAATGTCAGTAATGGAAAACTGTCTTTAGGGCAAGCTTTATTTAAATTGGTGAAATCAATGCAAATCCTTATTCCCTTGTTCTTCTTTGGAACTATAACCATATTCGCTATCCACTCGGGGTATTTTGCTTGTCTAATAATTCTTGCGTCCATCATCTTCTGCGAGTTCTTCTTCTATCGAGGGTGATATCTTTTGCTATCTTTCTAATTCTTTGCTTAAATGGCTTCACATTTTTATCAATTTCTAACTTGTGACAGGCGATCGACGGATCTATACCCAGGCATTTCATCCATATCACGCGAAGATGTCTTTATAATCTATAGCAGATCGTGATTCTTTTCTCTTCATACGCTTCCATGCTAGTTCCAATCTTTAGCATCTTGGGATTTTCCTTAGTTCAATATTCACTTCTTTGGTTTGTTCTGTGCTTGCAGCGTCTTGGCCTTCGGTTCTCCCATAGGGGTTGGTCCTTTTGGTTCTTTCGCAAGATCATCTTCTTCTCCCGAGATTTCGCTTAGGTATGCCTTTTCCTTCCTTTGCTCTTATCATGTAAACTCTGAATTCTTCTTCTTTCTTAGTTACCCTTCGCCATCTTTTGCGGTATTTTGATATGTTCTTTCGCTTGTTTATTTGTTCCTGCAACATTTTACTTCATTTTGATAATATATTCTTCCTTTGGCGTCGTCCCTCTACGATCTCTCGATTCCGGTTGGTGTAGGGAATTTGATACGTTGATGAAGCGTCGACGCCTTGACTTTTATTGCATGTACCCATGGTCTTCCTAGCAACATGTTGTATGGTGATTCCATATCCACCACACTCAATGTCTGTGTTTCAATTCCTCCTAACGGAAGACGTATTTTTATCTCCCCTTTAACCTTTGTTATGGATTTACCAAAACCTTGAATATTATATGAAAATCATATCTTCATCTTTATATCCCATCTTTTTGTAAGCGTGATAGAACATGATGTTTACCGAGACTCCTGTATCGATTAAAACTCCATTCATCACCCATGTTTTCATCGTATTCTCCGATTTCTCTCCTTCCTTATACACGTTTATTGCAATCACCAGTGGAGACATGTGATCCAAGTCTTCTTTTGATATTTCCTCATAGTGAATGTTATCTCTTGCTTTTCCCAATCTTTCAAAGGTAGCGTTATTTCTCGTCTGTAATCTTCTTTCCTTCAAAATCTCGTTTGTGTATCCTTCCTCGATATTTTCATGAAATTCGATTTAACCATTACTCTCATACTGTCTTGTATGCCATATCTTTTTCTTCTGCTTCATCCGTTCTAAGAGTTTCCTTTTTCATTTTCTTGATCTAAACAACTTTAGTTGCGATTTTCTTTCCTAAACCAACAAGATTAGGTCCCTGTTTCTAGCGCATATGTAGTAGCAGGATTTCCCACACTACACCCCTTACTCGATTTTGCTTAATTAATCCATTAGAAGATGTAAGATCAAGAACATTTATTGATTGAATTCATAAAGTGTTTACACAGGAAAATAGAATTACACTTAGAAGTTAAAGCGCTCTTAAAGTTTCTCTCTCCTAATGACTTGCCCAACAATTCTAAAAAGATCTCTCCCTTTTTACAGACTCACTCGACCCTTTATATAGGGTAATACATAGTGGATGACAGCTAAGCTATCCTTTATTTTCGGGAATGTCTCGCGAAGTGTCGCCAGTGTACAACTATTCAATCTCGCGACACTTCTTAACCCTCGCCAGGTTCCATATCTTTCAGTTGTTTTGTGTGTCGTTTCTCTTCTCGTCGTTTATTTTAGTTTCCTGCGACTCCATCGCGGTACCGTCGTTTATTGATCCCGCGAGCCCTATGCGTTGCGATATTATGATCCTACACTTCTATTTTTGTTTTTTATTGTTTTCATATCATATTTGCATCCCCATGTTTAATTTCATTGAGTCCGGAATCTATTTTAGAAGAAATTATAGACGAATACCTTTTAGTCAGAAAACTTCAGACTGCGCGTAGTTCAGTTCAGAGACCATAACTGTCAGACCGTTTATCGAAACACTGTGCCCTTTTGACACTGTGTATAAACACGTAGATGAACAACTTTTGTGAAATGGAGTTTTTCCAAATTCCTTACCAATTTGCACAGTTTTTGCGTTTTATCTGCTGTTACGTCAGAATTCAGAACTTTCGGTTTTACACATTGAGGACAATGTGAAGTTTAAGTGTGGGGAGCATTTATATGTTTGTATAGTTTGTTTAGTTTGTTTTATGCCTTTAAAAAAAAATCAGAAAAATAGAAAAAAAACCAAGAAAAATTGTGCTTTTTGAACTCAGAAATATAGAAACTTGTGCCTTTAGGATGACACCATTAGTGGATGGAACCATTTTGAATGCAGGAGTTGAGTAACCAATTAACTAAAAGGGACGAACACATAGCTCAGAAATCACAAATAACATGATAGTTGTTACCATATCTCGGAATATCACCATATCACATTCTATTTTTATTTTCCATATTTATCTATTGTTCTCTAAGTGCTTTGGTGGGTCACTAAACATCGACGTGTTATTCTTTGCTAAGATGAAATAGAGTGATTGAGTTGCTAAAAAAAAAAAAAAAAAAAAAAAAAGACAAAACCAATTAGACCAAACGGAATAAGAATGACACTTGGGAATAACGATGTGTGAAACGTAGTCCTGTCTCCGTCGCCTAAACAAGCGTGGAATGCGGGATCCAAGGCAACTATCACGTACTTCTTGACAAGAAGCATGCGCTTGGATCCAAAAGATCTAATCATGCCAGTCTAAAAAAAAACAAAAAGAAAAAAAAAAAGTGAAAAAGAAAAGAAAAAGAAAAGAAAGTAATATATTTGGTGAATAAAGTCACTCCTGGTTCCCTTGTATATGCCGGTGAGTTGATGTAGAAGTAAGTTGTTGACGCTGGTTCCCTTGTATATGCCCGATTGTGTTGGCTAGAGTTGACAGTGGCTCAATCCAATAGGCATAGGTTCATCTTGGCAGATGACCTTCAGACGCAGATATGGGAAACATTGATCACTTGTGAACATTCGCCAACATCTACATCTATATTCATCTTCTTAATCTTTTTCATTGTGATTGTGGTTTGTTAGTTTCCGAGTATTGTGGCTTGCTCGACTATCTAATTAGAGCTTTATTTATTTGAATATGAAGCGAATTTGCGCAAGGTACCTCCTCATGTAGTCATTTTGGATTCGTTCATGAATTTGTCACAAATAGACGGAGTTGGAAATATAGGTTTGTAGGTAGACCTCTTGTAAACGTTCACGAGACTATAACTCATCCACTAGGGACACCTAGGGGTTTAAAGGCCTGTTATTCATGCTAAGAGTAACCGTATCCTCGACGACATGGAGTTGTTGTATTTTAGATAGTTTGCTCGAGGACTAGCAAAAGACAAGTGTGGGGGAATTTGTTAAGTGCATATTTTGCATATATTTAGTGTTGAATCCATGCTAGTAATTGCTTAGTTTCTTGCAAATTATTGTATATTACGTTTGTTTTGTTTTATTTATGTTTTGCGAGGTGAATCATCCAAAAGAAGTGAATTTGCACTTTATTGTGCAATCAAAGATTAGCTACAAGTGGAGAAGGGCCAAATACCAAGTAGAGCTCGTTCATATCTAGGATCCCTTGATGTCATCTCGAAGAGGACAAAGGCGAAGCCCCAGCGAAAGAATGAAGTAAATCCGATGTCGTATAAAGAAGTTACGGGTGAAACGAGAAGTTAAGCTTGTTGGTTATCCGAAAGCGACGATTAAACAAAGATTGCTATTGACACCCCATCACACGTTAAAGGGCATACAAGCTTCATAAGAAAAGCTGAGCTATCGATCTGGAAGGCGGCGGTGGAATAGCGTTAAAGGCACACCCTGCAGCGATAGGGGCTGCCACCATCATCTTATTCAATCAATTATCACGGCAACTACGGGGTAGTTCGGATGAGCCAATGTGGCGTTGGTGGAGAGTGGTTACTTGAAAGTGAGTACGGCGGTTCAAGATTGATACGATGCTCGGAGAAAAGAAGATGGTGGATACAGTGAAGATCATGACGGGTTTTGTTGTGTTACGGAGCTGAGTCGAGTTTTGTTGTTGATGATAATCGGTAATGGTGGGTTTAGGCATGCTGTGGAGTTGATGACGTTGTCTTTGTTGTGAGCTTGGCATGACATGCGGGGGGAGTTGAAGGCTGTCATTTGGTGATTGATTGGAAATCGGGGAAGCGAGTCTGTGGTGATGAAGGTGGAGGTGAAGAACATGGAATGGCGATGAAATGGTGTTGGCTTGCTTCTAGTGCTACAATGGTGATCGAGTAGAAAGCAGTACGAAAAGGAATGGTTGCCGGTGATCACGGAGATTCGAGGCAACAGCGGAATGAAAGGAAGGCTGGTAGTTGTGACATGGGATGAATGCGTGTTGCTATTTGGATGGTGGAGTTTGATGTGATCATTAGAATCACGAGATGGGAATAGAAGGAGGTCGAAGCTAGGTGCTGCTGTGTTGATTGAGATGATGAAGACTGCTGCCATCGTTAATAAAGAATGACCGGGGGATCGAGTTGGCAGCAATGGAGGATAGGCTTACGCGAGTTTACGTCGTTGATCGGTTTTTCTTGTGATGATGAACAACTCGGCTTTGTCTTGTCGGTAATGGAGAAGCTCGGTGATGGGAAAAGAGTTGGTTCTTAGCCGTGATCAATGGCGATTAATGGTTGTTGAGGGAGCTCGGAGTGCAGTGGAGGTGATTGTAATGAAAGAACGATAATGACAAGGAGCAGTTCAGGGAGGATATGGAGCTTGAGGTTGCTGTGGTCGATGGCAATGAGCTTGAGTTCGAAATGGAAAACTCGAGTGGAGTTTATTAGGTTTGTGCTGTTCGAGTTGGCTGTTAATGGTTGGCGTCGATGGAGTTGATAATGAATAGAAGCATCGGAAGTAGACGATGAGAGGTGTTGTTGTGGCGGATTGTGAGTGCGTGATCGAGTGGGCAAAGTTGGACAAGCAAGGAGGCAGTGCGGGCGGAGAAACTAAAAATCAGCGAAATTATCGCTCACGAAGGGAGAAGTGTCCGTGGTTACTGCGGAGGAAGAATGAAAATCAGGGGAAAATAAAACTCACGGAGACATGACTATCGCGGCTGGAAGAAACAAATTGTCTTGTCGGTTCCATGGGCCCGACAAGCAATATCGATACTAACGGGCTGGGCTTTATGATGGTTTACACGCGGTCCGGTGGGCATGTGTGTACATATTTTACACGAGTGGCTTTTGGAAATTCAAGGCCAAGTTTGGCAAGCTTTCTGTACGGAATTAAACACGGGCATTTCTACAACTTGAAGACTATAAAAGAGAACTTCTTAACCTAAGCTTGGAAAAAAATATCTTACATCTCATAGAATACACGTTTGTTCTTCGTTAAAAACCTAGGGTTTACCCCTTTTGGGGAAAGCCGAGAAACGGTGTAATCATGAGTTGCTAAACCTTTGTTGATTGAGGATGAATTCAATGTTCTAGCGTGAAGCTTTATTATTATACAAGTTTGTTCGGAGTTTTAATCACATCATCGTTTGTTTTCACTATTTGATCTTTATGAGTGATTCTTAGATTGATTTGGGATGCATACTAGATTAGTCTATTAATTGTTCTATTGCTAGTATTGGGTTAGGAGATAAGTAATGTTGAATAATTCATACACAAGTAGAAATCGCAAGACCTTGCGGGAGGATTAAATGGAGCAATTGCGGGTGAATACAATACCGACCAAGTGGACCTTGAGCTAAGAGTTTAACTCTTTGGGATCAACCTAATTCACAAAGCCTAAGCGTTCGATCGGATTACACCTTGAGTGAGCTACTACTTGGTGGTTCGGTTGGATAGAATCGATATTGGAGAGCTTAGTATCCGTGGTAAAAGGAGTTTTGAGGATAGCAGGCTAGTTGCTTTCCTACGGTTGGTGATGAATGGTTCTAACGAAGATAGATAAGTATACTAATCCGAGTTATCGCAGTAGCAGCGAAGGATTCCTTGATCATATCTTTCCTTTATTTGTTATTCTTTTTATTTCACTCTAAAACAATCCCCCTTTGTGTTTTTTATTATTTTCTGAACTAAATAACATATCAATTACCGGCTCTACGTAGAGCGATCCTTACTACCGCTATATTACCAGTTAATTAGTGGGAAATATATTGAATTAATTTGTTGCACCTACGACACGCATCAACAGCCCAGCAGCTGCACCGTTTGGTTTATTGTGGGCTTCAGTTTCAGTGCCAAGAACTGGTTGCAAAGCCCAGTTTATGTGTAGAGAGCAGAACCCGAGAGAGACATAAACTCTCAAAATTGACAAAGATTGGCTATCTTTGGCCTTCCAAAGAGACAGCCTGACTAAAGTTTTGTGCTCGAATATGACTTATGTTGGTTATAACCTTGGTCACAAAACAAACACGGCTTTAGCCTAACATATATGCACACAATCACAGATGGCTCAACAAGTTCAACGAGGGTTGCAAATAAGTAGCCACTTAGCTAGCCAATATGTTACCCGAAGGGCGAGATGCTCACAAGCTCAGTTGTTTTGACAACAAGTTGGCTCAACGACTTCGAGGGGCTGGAACTCGGGGTATGCAATTTTTCACAGGCTAGTTTCAGGTTACACACAAATTATCAGGCAGGGTCTGGCATGCTTTAGCAGTCAACAAGTTCAGTTGATATCAACTCTATGCACAGGGTGGCTCAGGTGAGTTATGCTCGGGTTGTTGTCACGGGGCTTGGAGGCCCCTTAATCTTCGCATAAGTGGCAATGACAGTGAGTTTGGCAGATTAAAGCTCACTCAAGGTCTCACACAGCCCCGTGTCCGAGTGCGGCTTTCAACACGGCTAGGTCCGAGTGCGACTTGTCAAGAACTAGGTTTTTGAAGCACGGTTTGCAATTCCGGCACAGGTTATCAACAGCAAAATTTACAAGACAGCACAGCACAACTAGGAGTTATACACACTTACACAAAAAGACACAGCAATTTCTAGCACTAGTTCAGGGAGCATACAAGCCCAACGAGATAAGATGCGGCTCAAGGTCACGGTGCACTCCACAGCCTGTGAGAATAAGATGCGGCTCGAGTCAAGGTTGAAAGCAACCTCGGGGCATACAATGGCTCAGGGGGGTTATAGCACAGGCCTTGTAAAGGCCAAGATTTCACGAGCACAACTCAGCTCGACTCGGCTCAACTCCACGGCTTCGAGGCTGGAAGTTGGTCATAGAGGCTGATGCAAGGTAAGGTTTAACCGCACAGAACATACTGACATGGCACCGCAGATTTCGAGGCTAAGCGGCACGATTAGGCACGAAATTGCAGTTCATGGTCGGGGTTATGCTCGATCAAGCTGCTAGGGTATCGGGCATTCATCATTCATACAAATCTAAAGTATAAAGAAGTTCGAGAATGACACTAGGGCTTGTACAATAAGCTGGATTATGATCATATCTTTCCTTCCTTTGGCTTGCTCAACAGCTCACGGGTACCTCGAGTCCCCGCTTTTCTTGTGTTCCTTGGGTTGGCTTGCACAGCGGCACGGCCCGGCCAGTGCACTGCACTCGAGGAAGAGTTTAGTTCTCGAGAAATGTGCGGCTTATATGAATGGGAACCACTACTGAGTCGGTGACAAAGATGAAGGTTTAGCATTTCGAAGATTCTGATGCGGTGATATGACACAAGCTGTGATGGGCTAGCGGTCACCCGGCGGGCCGAGATCTTTGACTGAGATTGGAAGTGCAATGTACTATGAGCTTACAGCTCTTTACCTTCAATGAATGAGCACAGATGGCAGAGGTATACAACTGATGCTTCAACGGTAGGTGGAGTTAAGGTAAACTAGCTAAGGTGTGATGACAGGATGCAATTCAGATGAGCTAACTAAAAATGCAATGCTCCGAGCAATGAACAGATGCAATAGAAGATCTTTGAAATGTGTGATTAAGCTAATTTACACTAATAAAGGTTAAGATAGCAATGCAATGCAAATATGTACAGGGGTAGTAAAGAAAAAACAGTGAAGAAAGGCCAAGAATCAACAAGGCACACGCCAAGTCCCCGTGCGGCGCCAAAAACTTGGTAGGCTGGAAATGTATGTTTATGCCTACTTGTTATAAACCGCAAGTGCACGGCGTCTATCGGAGGCGTGGCAAGAAATGGAGTCGATCCACAGAGACTTGTGGTGCTTAAGATGATCTAATGGCTTCCTAAACTGAATTCCAGTGAAGATAACACAATTATGATTTTGCCGATACGGGTGATTGAATGTTATGGCGGTGAAAATAAATGAAATACAAATAGTGCAAATAAATGGGTGTTGGGATTATCAATTCCACCACTAACTCATGTTATGTGTCAACTCATTGGAAGCTTCTTGTTCCTATGGCAGACAAGGGTAGTGTGTCAATTCTACCACCTATCTAAGGAGTTTCTCCTAGTGATTCTTCATTTAACGGCTAAGGTACTAACCTAGAGCACTAGTTGTCTAATTAAGTACAACTAGTCAAGAGAATTAGCAATTAATTCTAAAGCTTGAGCTAAACAGACATACACAACACAAGTATTACCTAACTACAATGTATACTTGGCATGCATTGTGAGAGAAGAGTATTGGATGCTAGAATTGAAGTTATCGATACATTAAGCACTCAAGAACACTTCACTTGGGGTTTAAACACAACATTGAATTAGGGTTTCATTGAAACCCTCACAAACTAAATCAAAATAAACAATTAAACTACAAAATAAACCTAATTGATACACTTGGCTACCCCAGGCATGGGTTTTTCACAAACCCCTCATTCTATTTATACATGCAACAACAATCAAAATACCAAACCTAATTTCTTTTAATTCGAAAAATAAACAAACCCATACCCAGAATCGCTTCTCATGCTGTCTAATCGCCTCGAGAGAACGCCATGCATGGTTGTTGGATAACCCTAGTTCTAGTTTTCTCTAAGTTAGCTTCTAGGGTTGGAGAAGCTAAAGAGAGAAAACCTGACCTAGAGGAGTGGTGCTTTGACTCTGGAGTTGTTGTTGTGTCGGAGAGGTGATGATGGAGGTGGTGAGGTGGTGGCTCTGAGATCGGGTAAGGGAGGAGAAGGTGAGGGTAAGGGATTTGCAGAGAAGAAAAGAAGATGGAGAAGAGAAATGAAGTGATCGAATAGGGTATAGGGTTATGGATAGTTTTCTTTGTGAAGCGGGTGTAAGCGACGGATGATGGAAATCTTTCTGGCGGCGTTGGATTTGCTGGAGAAGATCTGAACGGCTCGGGGAGAGTTGAGTTGTTTTGGTGTTGGCAGGAGACATCAAGAGATGATGAGGAAGTCGGAGCGGCGTAGGATGTGGCGAGAGTGAAGATCTTAACAGCTCGGGATGAGCGGGTTCGGATACGGGTCGTGGGTAGCTCTAGCCCATGTCTTCCTTGTTGGGTTGCAACTGATTCGCGCGTGGGCTTTGGCTATCTGCTCCATAGATGCTCGTCTCCAATTCTTCTGCTCTTGGCTCCTCAGATTCTCCAGCTTTATTTATTACCTAAAAACACAAAATTAATTAATACAAATATTTATTCTTGAAAACAAAGAAAACCTGAGAATGCAGGATAATATCGATTTCTAAGCACAAAAGATGAGTAAAATGCCAATAAAAGGTGTATAAATATGCACTATTTGGCACTCATCACTATACCAGCGCTATTTTCCATTGAAATAATTTGGTTCGAGAAGTGAAAGTGGAATCCCTTCCTATTGGAAAAGATGAGCTTGTATCTTCCCCTAATCAAGGAGTTTCCACAACACATGGAAGGAGGGAATCTCCCAACAACGGTGTTATGTCTGTTCACTCTAATCACTCATGTGATCATAAAGTGTGTCTCTTTTTGTGATTCAAAAAGGACATGTTGAACGGAAAAGCAAGTATAGGTTGAATAACAATTCTCTTGTTCAACTTCAACACACCTTGGATTTAATAGTCAAAGGTGTAAGCCGACATTGAGATGTCTAAATCTATTGGTTTTAGTACTCACCTGTGAATTCTTCGGGAAAGTCAGTTCTACTTGCTCATCGAATGTTAAGCCAAATTGTAACTTCAATTCAATTGGGTCAGGAGATTTAGGAAGGGTTACCCTCAATCTAATGTGAAAAAGGTTTATGTGGAGGAAGCAACGGTGATGATGTGAAGGACAACCTAAATCTTATAATTGAAGGATACAAGGATCTTATCAACGGGTTGTCAAAATCCTCCGAACAAGTTTCTTGGTAAGAATTCGAACTTTGTCTCACACTTTGATGACATCAAGTTTTATGATAATTCTTCACATCAAAAAGTATTCCTTCCTAGAATTTAAAAGGAAAAAGAGACTCAACCATGAACATCGTTCATTTAATGAGCTTAGAGCCCATACTTGTGCTAATTAAATCACAAGGTTGAATTCTCACTCACAAAAAATCCTGGTTGAGTGAGATATGGCCAGGTATACTTATTGGTATTTGCTTTCTAATTAGTCAAGCTATCTTCTTATTATCCATAGCTAAACTATATATTGTCTCTAGACAGCGCTGCCTAAGTATTGTTTGTGTCTCAAAAAGTTCTTCGTGTTTCTTTTTGTTTTAACTTCGAAGAAGTTTTCGTTGCAACTAAGTTGCCTGCTACTCTTGTGCTCTAAATTATTTCTCTGTTGAGATATAAAAATTTATTGAGCCAAAAATGGGATAATTAGTCTTTGGTACTCAGGTTTTGTCCAGGCTTAGGCTTTGGTATAACATTTGTCCAACGTTAGGGCTTGGTACCTGGACTGGACGTTGACCTGCATTGACTAAGTTAAGTCCTAATTTCTATTTAGTAATTATTAAAAAAATGATATTGAATTAGATTATTAAACGAGTTTACAAATACACCCTTCACCCTACAGATATTTACATGATAATCATCGAAAACTAACCTTTTCTTTCACTTTCTTTCCTTCTCCAAACCGTCACAGCCACCACCATCATCACTTTCTTTGTAACCTTGTCACTACCACCAGAACCACCATTACAACCACGTCTTCACATTCCCATCACCACCCATTTATTTATTTATCTCTCCCTTCTCAATTTCATTTGTAGGGTTCCAAAACTATATAAATCTAATGTGAAGATCCAAAAATCAAATCAAGAAAAAAGGAAATAAATTTTACAAATCTTATAATATAACACAAAATGATTTGTTTGGTACGACCCTCAGTTTGGTCCGGACGGGTACTTAAAAGACATTCGACCTCGGCGTGTTTCCTACCATCCTTCACAAAAGCTGTAATTTCCAACAATGCGAGGGGCAAAGCGGAATTATACACCAAACAAATGACGCGATTTCCCCTCTAGTGTTTTTGTTTCTCTTTGTTTCATTGTAGATTTACATTTTCAGGGGCAAACTCGAAACATAAGTCTTCTTCATCCTTGATCTGTTTGTTCTCGGTTCTTCTTCTCCATGGAAATCTCGTCTTCCTTCATCTTCTTCATCACCATTAACACCTCTTCTGCGTATAACACCATCGCCTTACATTTGTCATTCTTTCAATTCAAGCTGGATTTGAAATCGAAATTAAGTGTTGCATCTCTCCTAATTAAATTGGATTTTGAAAACAACAAATCCAATTTCGACTTCAAACCCAATTGTTATTGTTACGCAGGAGAAACGATGAGTAGTTTACAAAGAAACAATTTCGACTTGAAACAATTTCGACTTCAAACAATTTTGGATTTTTTTTTTTTTTTTGAAAGATTTCGGTTTCTATATGAAACCAACATAAAATCTCCTTCAGATTTCATGAGGCGCTCCAGGTAATTTTGATTCTCTACATGTATGAGATGAATGATTAACGTTTGATTGTTAGTTGTATCAATTATCAACATTTATGAGCATCTGAGAATTTCAGGGTTTACATTACATAATTGGAATTAGGTTTACATTAAGCTTTGTAGAATGCCTAACAGAAATGAGACAAAGGTAAGGAACTGAAATGATTAAGTTTTTCAATTCCATTTTTTCAAGGTAAGCAAGCCCATTACAGCTTAATTAAATTTTGATATGGTTTATTTGAGTTTGTTGGTTGTTCACTCAAATTGTTTATGAAAATGCTTGACTGAAAATAGTGCAAATGCAGCGTATTAAATGTAGTTTAGTTGTCTTCGTAACCATCTCATATTATTTGCCAGCGTGATTCGGGTGCGGAGCCAAGAATCATAGGAAGGGGGTGCAAAAATTAGCTATGGGTGCAACCAAAAATTTTAGGGGTGCAAAAATGCACACATAGGCTTATTTGTAGAAAAAAAAATTCTTATAGGGCTTAAAATGGGCTTTGGAGCCAGCTGGGCAGGGGGTGCAAGTGCACACCCTTGCAATGGGCTGGCTCCGCCCTTCGGGTCCTTTCACAAACAGTGATTGTTGTGTTATTGTTTTGACTAAGCAAGTGGAATTTGCATGCTTTAAAGTATAAGAATTGCATGGCAATCAAAAATATTGTTATGTCTGAATTCCAGATCTATTTTCGCCATTGAACTAGGTTAGTAGTTGTACTTCACTATTTCACAGGACTCATGTAGTTTGTGATTTTGAAGATCTACAATAAATGTATTCGTGAGAGAAAATCGACATGATTGATATGGTTGAGAATACACTATTAGTTTCAATAAATAACATGAGATGAGGCTGACAAATACAAGTTTTGTCGCAAAATTGTTAATTGAGCTAGCTTTTTTAGTTAATTCATTTTTTTTCATTGCGATCACTTTTACCTTTTCTGCCTTGACATCATATTTTGTGAAATTGCAGATTTTGTTTATGGTTTGTTCATTTTGGGTACCCGACAATGCGATTCAATGAAGAGAGAAGTATCTTTATCTTGAAGTCGGTAACTATTCTTTCGAGCAAGCTTAATGAGATGGTAACATAACTTTCAGCTAAATGTTCTTGCTAAATGGTATTCAGATTCTTAAAATCTTTGCATATCCTCGAAACTTTTTACTTAAATTTTGTCAAAATCTCTACTTGGTAAGTTCTGTTTGTGTTGGAAGAGCAATGACTTTGTCAATAACAATATTGCCTGCCTGTCTGGGGCCAAATTATGATGAGCTATACAAGGGTGGAGAGGTGGTAGAATAGTTCTTTTTATGGAGTCCAGTAGAGGACTTTCCTTACGTGTTATATTTCTTGCTTATTTTCTAACTAATATGTATACTCATACCTACTTCAAAGTCTATTTACGGTTTGCTTAGGTTAGAAGTTTATGACCTTTATATCTTGGTAAAGTTGCTCAAAGTGCCACTTGCAATGTACATTTGCAAAGGAATTATGTATAATCTGAAGCCTCGGATCCAATCTAAGAGTTTTCTTAAGGAAGTGCTTGCCAAATTCAACTCATGCTCAAATTTCTTACAAGGCGAGCACTCTGCGGCTTATATGTCTACGAATTTGATGTCTTATTTTTAGGGGAACATCGTTATCACTCATTCACTATATACATATAGATACGTTGTTGTTCGCATTTTTTCTATATATAATCAACATTACATAAGCAATTGTTGTTAGTTCATTTAAACATTTGAGAAAAATGTTGCACTTGATATTTATACAAAGGTATTTTTCGAACCATGTATCATTAGTGAATGTGTTTTTGTTGTATGCGATAGTGATCATGCTTTCCACAAAATTTTAACTTTTTGCAACAATGCCGGGTTATCCGTACTATTAAAAAAAATGGTGAATGTCGACCGGATAGATCGATTTAACCCCTTTCGCCTCGTGCCATTATGGCACGGGCAATCCACTAGTTCCAATATGTTCCAAAATTGTACTAATCAAACCATAATTTTATCAATTCTTACTCAAATAAAATCTCTAAAGAGATCAAATCGAAATCATTAACATCTTTTCGAGATTAAGGAAGTAAAAGAATTTTTACTAATTCCAGGGGCATCAAAATGTGATTATTTTTTTGTTGTGTTTGAGGTACGATTAATATTGGATAGAGGTGGTTCTATGGTGGTGGTGGAGAAGATTGAAAATTTTGACCGAGTACGGACAGGATTGGAATCGAGTTTACCGAGGTAATTAGGATACGAAGGATGCTATGAAGATGGGGAGGATTTGGGGAATAATTGATTGGATTACAAGTGGGTTTGATTTGGGTGGGTTATAGTGAGAAAATTGAGATGGAGTGGATGATGTGAAGATTGTGACGGTGGTGGTTGACTAGAAAAATAAGAACTGATGTTTGATTACATCCATGGAGCAAGAAGAAGAGTACATGTCAGGATTAATCGATAGTGTACATGAGGACCGAGTAAGAGGAATTAGAGATGGAAGGATGAATATTTTACGCCGCCGTGTTAGGGTTGCAACTAATGATTTTGATGTTGATTAAGTTACATGTTCTTTGATAGAATGTAAGAAGAAAAATAAAAAATTAGGATTAATTATTGTGTGAATCGGGACCGTTGGCTAAAATGTTTTCATTCAAACCGTTAGATCCTAGATCCATTTCTGGGGTATATTTGTAATTGATAATTTTACATTATTTTTATTTTTATAAGATTAATTAAATTCTGGTCATAAACGGTCCACGCTAGTCAACATCGAGTCCAAGTACCAAGCACTAACATTGGACAAATGTTAGACCAAAGCCTAAATCATACAAAACAGTACCAAAATCTAATTATCCCGCCAAAAAATTTGTGAAAGAAAATCTTCACGTAGAAAAATTATTCTTTTGAGTCTTAAAAGTACGATCCGTTTTAGTTTTGTTTTGGGTTCGGATTGTGTTCGTGCGGGTACCCCGATTTCTTGTCACGAACCGTCTTTAGAAACCCTAAAATTTTCTCGTCCCTAAGAAACCATTTAAATACCAAACCTATTGAGTTACATACGCATACTCTAGGTTATTTTGTGTTTTATCAAGAATGTCTTCTCCTTCTCGCATAGGTGGTTTTGCTAGAGGATTTCTTGATAAAGGTGTTGATTTTCGAGTTCAAAGGGAGAAAGAAAAGAACCCTAGTAGAAGAGGATGATCCTAATGCCTCATGCTATTATTCCTATACACATCAGGATGTTGAGAATGAGGATATGGTTTATGCTGAAGTGGTTCATGATTTTCTTAAATAATTTGAGGAAGCAAAACGCAACTCGTTGATACTATGAAGAGTCTTGATGTGTTAAGACCTGAGTTGAAAAAGGTTAATTCGACTTTGTTCTCATGAAAACACATGTTAAAGATCTTCTCAATGAGAATATCTTCTATGAAGAAGCGGTGGATGTTGTCAATCACAAGCTCAAAGATCTCAAGGCTCGTGAGGATTCCTAAAAAGGCTAATTGATTTTAGTTCATGTTCGGATTTGTTGGTTTAATAGTCTTTCTTTGTTTCTTAGCTTGTTGATTTCTTAATGTCTAGGAAACTTCTTATGAGAATTTATTCTTGTGTTTTAAGAAGGATAACTAGGGTTTGAAATAACCATTATTGTGAGTACACATAGCTATTTCCAACGTTTTCATCTTGCAATGTTTTTAGATTTATTTATTTAAATTCTAAATTTGATTTGGAAGATGATTTTGTAGTATTAATCTTTATGGTTTTATATATAACAACTTGTTATGGGATATGTGTGTTTGCGTCCGTGAACTATGATTGTCCCATATTTGTCAAAAAGTTAAGTCTTTCATAAGTCGGTATGCAAGTATTGATAAAAGATTGAATGAACTTTTGACAAACAAAAGTTAAGCCTATTATGTCGTTATGCAAACATCGATGGAAGATATGATGAGTTTTGTTTACAAAGATTAATTCTATTATATGTCTCTATGCAAATAGTGATGAAAGATAGAATATATCTTTGAATATTCCACAATATTGGTCTTTCTTTGATCCACATCTTTGTGTAAATCTTTGTGCGGATCCGTAAGTTTTCTTATGTTGAGCATTTTGATTAAATTAATCATGGGTTATCTTGTGGTTAATTTAATTGAGTATTTTGGATACAAATTCATGTTTCATGTGATTTGTTAATGTCCAAAGAAATCCTTCTTTTCTTGTGAAAGTAAGGTCGCTCTTGTTGTTCTTTTGGGAATGGCATTTTATGGGGAGAGTTATTTTTTGAACTTGTGCTTAATTGCCATATCTTTGTGGGGAGTGTGGCTGTGGAATATGGTTATCTTGTATCTTTATAAACTCCTTGATGAATGCATTTAGTTTCGGCTATATGATTGCATCTAAACAAGTTGATATGTGGTTCTCTTTTGGTCATGAAGTATCTCTATGAAAATTTCATGAGGAACCCACTAGTTTTAGTACCTTTGCCAATTTATATTGACAAAAAGGGGGAGAATTAATGTGTAGTTCACACTACAAATACATATGGTTTACGGATCATTATGTAAGGGGGAGTGGTTTTCATTGTGAGATGAAGTATTAACTAAGGGGAGTGATACATATCACCATAGTATTGTTGTCAAAGTTGTGATACAATTGAACTTTGATGTTGTGTAATGATACTATGACACCGTATAAAAATGATTGAGAGCTATTGTTTTCTCATTGTTATAGCTACGGATCTTCAACAACTATGATGATGAGTTGAACACGTTTAGAATCATTGGAGTACTTGGAAGTGACGAAGATTTCGAGTAATGTTGAAGAACCAAGGAGATCAAGCATTTGGATGAGAAGCTACAAAGTTTATTTATTTCGTAATCCATATGTATTGATAGTTTTGTCACTAAAATTGACAAAGGGGAGATTGTTAGAGCACTTGCTTTCGGTCGAACTCTCAAGCGTTGCTATCTCAAGCTTGTTTGTCAAGTTTAGTTTCCAAAACTATAAGTCTTGATTTCTAGTCTAATTATAGCTCGGTCTCATTAGGATAGTAAGTGTAGTTGAGCTTTAGACTCCGGCGTTCATCGAATGAAGACGAAGAACTACTCAAGGGAACTTGTGGAACTTCATCAACAAAAGGTATATGGAGACTTGAACTCATCTATCACTCAAAAGTCTATTTACTCAATCTCCTATTTGAGACAAAAAGTCGTATTGCTATATAGACTTCAATTATACACATTTGGTATTTCGAGCCGAGTTTATCTCGCTTATCTATTTCTCGAAATATGTGTTGGTAAGCTTCGCTTTAACCAAGTTCATCTTTTTATTCTTGACGAAAGTCAAAAGATGATCATGTGAAAATTGCCTTGTAACATCTTACATGATTTGTGAGACAGTCATTTGATGTAGACTCGAAATGTTTCGTATTGATCATTCGATCACTTGAAAATTGCTTTGAAGCTAATAGTTTATGTGAGACATCTATTGTCGTCTTCTAAGAATGTTTCAATAAATGAGGTTTAGA
Source organism: Papaver armeniacum (assembly GCA_023531295.1). Taxonomy (NCBI): domain Eukaryota; kingdom Viridiplantae; phylum Streptophyta; class Magnoliopsida; order Ranunculales; family Papaveraceae; genus Papaver; species Papaver armeniacum. The sequence goes on from JAJJWW010005022.1 coordinate 119,059, forward strand.
ACATATAACCATGATTGGATATAAACATAGTGTGTATTCACATTTGTGTAAAGTCCAAAACCCGGAACCAAAGTATGCGCATTGCTGGTTGTTGGAAGTCAGAAAACTAAGTATGCGACTCAGACGTCATTAGCGGAAGTTCAAGTTTCGTGAATTTTAGCTGGAGTTTGGAAATATAAATGGTATGCGCACCCGTACGCATACTGGCGTAATCAAACTCAGTCCGGCTACTTAGGTATGCGTACACTTATGCATACTTAAGTAAGTTATGTTCTAAAATCGGTTTGTTCATGAACTAATACATTTATATAATAAGGAATGCAATCTTTTTGCAAACCGTGGCTATAATGTTCATGAAGTGATTCGAGTGAATCAAAATCGATTTTGCTTCAATTGTGTCTTGTATGCTTCTATGAGAATATAAACAATTGAACAACTCTCTAACTAGTTTCATTCGAGTCATTTGAACAAGTTATGATAAAGATGAATAAGGTTGATACGAAAGTGCTCATATGGCTAACCATTGGTTAACTATGGTTGAACCAACTAGGTGAACACGTTTAGGTACGGTTACCTTTATCTAAATGATGGTTCATTTCATTTGTGTATAACAATCTAAGTTCGATCTAACAATTGAAAGATATTAGCTTGAATCTAATCAGGTTTTCATCTAATGGTGAATATTGAATGCTTTGTTACCAAGGCAACATTGATTGCAAACCCTAATTTGGAGACTATATAAAGGAGAACTCTAGCAACTGGGAAACCTAATCCCAACACCTCCTGTGTGATACTAGTTGCGACTAGAGTCGATTTTCCTTTAACCTTAGGTTTTTCTAAAACCCAGAGGTTAACGACTTAAAGACTTCATTGGGATTGTGAAGCGGACCCAACTATTTCTCCGTGAAGTTGCGTGTTACGATCTTGCTTTTTTCTATTGTGATTGAGTACTATCTTCTTTGAGATTTGCTCGAGATCTCCAATAGGTAAGATTGAAAAGTAGTCACAAACATCTTCGTCTCATCGTTTGAGATTCACAATATTTTGTTTACGTTAATCGATTAAAATTATTGTGAGGTGATTGATAATACTAGGCTGTTCTTCGGGAATATAAGTCCGGTTTATCAATTGGTTCCGTTCAACTTGATTTATCAAAGATGAAAGGAAAAAAACTTCGTAGGTATATCTTGTGGGAGACATATTTATCTATTCAATAGACTTTTCTATGTGATCTGATTTGTTTATCAAGTCTTCGATTTTGGGTCGTAGCAACTCTTAGTTGTGGGTGAGATCGACTAAGGGAATCAAGTGCGCAGAATCCGGCGTGGTTTAAGAGGCGTAAGGGACGCGACTGTATCTTGATTAGTGAGAAATTGATTAGGGATCAACTACATTCCAGATCGAAGTTAACTTGGTAGTAGGGTAGTGTCTGTAGCGGCTTAATACAATATGGTGTTTAAATCTGGACTAGGTCCCGGGGTTTTTTCTGCATTTGCAGCTTCCTCGTTAACAAAATTTCTGGTGTCTGTGTTATTTCTTTTTCCGCATTATATTTTGTTATATAATGGAAGTATCACAGGTTATGCGTTGAATCGATCACTTGGTAAATCCAACCTTTGGTTGTTTATTAAAATTGATTGATCCTTGAACATTGGACTTTATTACAGTTTCAAGTTATTCTCTTGTATTCAATCGGGCTCTGCAAATTCCAATTTGTGTAAAAGGATTGAATTGAGAAATTGATATACGAACTCTTTGATATATTTCCATTGATTGAGTCCCATAGGTCTAGTTGATTCTCTTGGATTTATATTGGAGTTTGTCCATACATATTGCTAAGCGAAATATTGGGTGTGGTTGTTAGACCCCGCTTTTCAAGTTTAATTAGCCGAAAAAAACAAAAAGGAACCGGTGAAGTTGGCCCAATACAAAAGACAGGTCGTTAGAGGACACCGTTACATACCTAAACTTAGGGGATGGATTTTGTTACGTCATTTATTGAGTCAATAGAAAATTAAAAAAAAAATGAAAATTTGTGAATCAAAAAAATATGGTTTAATATCAGAAAAAAATGAAAATTTATAAAATATTCTTTACTCCACCTAAGTTTACCCTTGCTTTACCGAAAAATTGTTGGTTAATTATAGCATTCACAATGTTGGTTAGCATGTTACTATCAGGAGACGAATATGCATACATATGCAATCGAGGAATGTTGCAATTCTATAACAAAAAATAAAATAAAAATGCTTGCTGCATTCAATTATTAGCTTTTAGACTGTTGGAAAATTCACAAAGATCATAACATAGTGATGCACGATTACATGCTGAAAAATGAGAAGAGGGAAACAAAAATAAGATTAGACACCAAGATGAGCATGAAATGGGTATTCATTACCAAATCTACAAGATATAGGTTCCTCCAATAGGTAGAGAGACCTTGAATTAGCTTATTTTACTTACAATTTAGTAAAGTTGAGAGAGCTTTAAGATTTATGGCTTCTCATCACCTTATTAACCAATATCAACATTGTCAAGAGTAACAATATTCTTTTCATCTTCTTCCCACTAGCTTATTACCATATTTCACTTGATTGAAGCATAAAAAAATAAACATGGTAAACATAAATAAGAGGAAAGTTTGTGATACTCCAAAAAACTTTAGTTCTATGTTGTTGTATAGTCAACTTTTAACATAAGTGAGGCAATTGAGCTACCTCCCAAACAACAAAATTCATCTCTCCACATACTTCTTTACCCTATACATGCATCTAACTCAAATTCTAATTGTAACATTGTAATTCAGAAGGTTTGCCAAGACAAATTTGAGACGTGCCTGCACCCTTTCAAAAAGATAACTAAAGAAGTGACTAAAATATCACAATTACATTTGCACGATAATTCAGAAATTAGATAACCATTTCAATAAACTATAGGAAAATTACCTTGTACGCAAGCCAATACCTTTCAAGATCACTGGTAGGGGTAAGCAAAACCCGAACAAAATTACCAGACCATTGTTAGAATTCCAATGGTGTCCTTAGGATTAGACCGCATTAACAACCATATACTTCACAATTTCTAATCATAAAGTTAATATACCCTAAGTTTTAATTTCCTGGACCAATTTTTCATAAAAATCCACTAAAAAAAATTATCAATTTGAATCATACCCTAAGATTCTTCGGCTAGAGCTTTCCAAGTAATTGTTAACTCAACTGCATAACCAATAACTTCAATAAGCAAATGTAGCTACAATTGATAAAACCCAATTTCACACAAATAAAAGTAACAATAATACAAAAAAAAAAAATACATGGTAATGAGGTGAGAGGAACTCGATGCAAAGGAATGCCTGTAAGAGAAAAAAGGAGAACGACAACAACACCCATAATTCTTTCCGTGAAGATGAATGATGTACCTAAAGGGAAAAATGGAAAGAAGTTTATACTTAAACATTTGATCAAGCATTTCGAAACCATAGGTTTGATTATCAATTAATGAGAAATAATGGGTTTGATTATCAATTAAACGGTGATTTTGATTGGTAACGGAAATGAAGAAAGGGTTATAGTAATTAAGCTTTGACCCATTAAAATTTAATACCATTGAATGAGGAGATTCGTGGGCGTTGGAGGCGCGAGTAAATGGATGCATTCCGAACCACGATTTATCTTTTTCACTTTCATGTATTTTGAGAGTAATGAAACCGCCGATGACTAAAATCCCATTCAAAGTCGTCGAATGGGGAAAACATATTTGTTTTTGTAAGATAGATAAATGGATTTAATAGTCAAATTATAATTCGGGAAAATCACTAAAAAGTTTGTCAAATCTTTTATCACATGATCCCGATCACTCAACTCGCTGACCTCAAGAATGAGTAGTGGAGTTCACTCAAGAGTTTGCTTGTAAATCTTCTACAAATCAAAAGATGAGATTAAAACTGTCTATTTATATGATTTATAGATTACAAAGTCGATTAGGTTTTAAAATTTAGAAACTATTTTACAATAACTAGGGACAAAGTTTTACTAAGACTAGACTTGGTTGATAGATTGTTGTGTCGGGCCACCTCGAACTGGTCAGTTCAGAGACATGGGTGATCCTGGCAGTCTATCTTGACACCCTCCCCCTCAAGTTGAGCTGGAGTTTGCAAATGTTCAACTTATCACGAATAAACTCGGGAAACCCGAGAGCCGCTAAACCCTTTGTGAATATGTCTCGCAAGTTGATCCTTGGAAGATATGAACTTTACATGAAGTTCTTTGCTCTTCACTCTCTCTCAACAAAGTGATAGTAAATTTCATGTGCTTTGTTCGAGCATGGAAAACAGGATTTACCATTAGGTAGGTAGCTCCTAGATTGTCACACCATAAGGTGGGTGTTGTAGGGGTGATTTCAAGTTCCTTTAACAACGATTGCATCCAAACCAGTTCGTAGGTTGTGGAGATATACTCTCATATTATGCCTCGGTGTGATGATAGCATTTATGTCTAATTTGTCTATCAATGTTTCATTATTGTTAGTACTCGTTTTGTCCTTATTACTTAATTGTTTTGTGTGTTTGTAGGTATTTTTGGGAAATAAAGATTGTTGGAAAATTCGGCAGAAAGTTGCTCGAACACCCCTGGAGGACATTTGCTATTCGGACTCCCACTTTGGATAAGGGGTAACCCAATTACTAAGGGGCACCCAATTGATATTCGCACTCCAGCTGTTGGATAAGGGCTGACCTTCTTCATCGTTTGAA
>JAJJWW010005023.1:0-34984 GCA_023531295.1 Papaver armeniacum
TTCACTTGAATTTTTTAAGGATGAAGAGGATTCTATAATACAAGAGTTGTGGCAAGGTTTGCCAACCCTTTGCCCATTGATTCTTCTCCTTCACCTCTTATTGGTTTGAATGTATGTGCTTCTTGGAAAGTATTTTTGGATGATTTTGTTTCTAGATATCCACCATTGGAAACACTTGATGCTGTTTTCTCATGGGTTTGCCAAGAAGAATACATGGAAGTTCCAAAATTCTATGTTCTTTATACACTCCGAGTGCGTAGATTTAGAATAAGTGTGGGGGAAATTTCATCGAGCGATAATTTCACTATTGTTTTCTTGTGCTAATATTTGTATGGAGTTATTGTTTTCAAAATGTATTATGGGTGGATCCTCAAATTTTCCGATTGTTAGTATATGGGGAATGAATCTTGGAAGCCAAGTCGGGCCGTAAACTTTGTAAAACAAGCGCTTAATGGGAGGCAACCCAGGTTTTGTATTTCTTATCTTTTTGCTTTTGTTATTTCTTTTTCTTGTTTCTTATCATGTTAAAATTTCCACCTTTACTTTACTAGAGGATTCAATTACATTGAGGACAATGTAAGGTTTAAGTGTGGGGGAGTGGTTAAGCATGTTTTTAAAACAAAAATTACAAAAAAATTAAAAAATTTAAAAAAAAAAAAAAGTTTTACATAAAAACTCCAACTTTTAAAGATTTTAGAGTCACTAGCATACTTCTAGGTATGTTTACATAGAGATTTTGACCGACATAATTGAACTTGGAAATGTTAGAGAACTACATTCGGATTTCTTGCTTGTTTGAGTGTTAAATAATGGATTTAATCATGCCGGTGATGCGAATTTGTGCAGGGAGAAGTTCATTATTAGAGTTGCTGATCAATCATTATTGGAGACTACCCGTATTCATATCGAGGAGAGGCACCCACTTGAAATCTTCCATCTACTAAAGAGCTTCTTTTGAGTGTGTGTCACCGACGTTAACCTGGGGTAGAATGGTGAGCTACCAACCTCCCACCAATAGAAGCACTACTCTTTGATCTCTTGAGTGCTAATTTTGTCAATCATGAGGGTGACGTCCATGGATGAAAGCTTCCTTATTGTAGTTCGACTCAGCTAGCACCATTCTCTCTCTCGACAACAACGGATCCAGAAACACATTCATCATCAACAAGGAGCGACATCAAAATCTACAAGGAAAGTTGGAAAAGTTTAAGGTTTACAAGCAACGAACGAGAAAAAGAGCAAATTTCAAATTCAAGTAAAGCAAATACAAATGAGCGGATTTTACATATATGTTGAGGACTTACAATACAATGAGGTAATTTTATATTCAAGTATGAAGACTTATTCATGAAAGTTAAGAAAATTAAAAGGTGAGAATTTTTTGAAGTTTATGATTTCAAGACGATCAAGTTGTGAAGAATCAAGCATTCAAAATACTTCTCCCAAAGCCATGGGTTGTATTTAATCTCTTGTTTGAATTTCAAAAAAAAAAGAAAAAAAAAAAAAAAAAAAAAAAAAAAAAAGAGAAAAACAAGAGAAATATTTGTTTTGTTAATAAAGCCGTGGGAAGGAAAATATATAAGGAAGTTTCAAGCAACAAGGATTTAAGGTAAAAGAGTTATAAATTGTCAAGGATTTATGAAATTCAAGGGTTTATCATCAATAGTTGAAACCCAAGACCATGAAGATCAAGACGAGGAGCGAAGACGCTTTATTGGATGCCGTGAGAGTGGTGTTATCATAATTGGCAATCGGATGTGAAGGTAAGAAAGTAATCTCATCCTCGTAAAATGGTTGATTTTTTCAGAGAGATCGTCAGAAAAATGGTTTTTCAAAATATAAAAGATGTGGGTTTTAAAAATATTTCGAAGTTATCCTTCCCACCATTCAACGCGGTTGCAGGAATCTTCTTCATTCCTACCTGCACATGTGAGAACCATAAAAGCCGTCTTTTTTGAGTGCAATTATCATAAAATCCTTTTTGGTGAGGCGTGTTGATAGGTGTAGAATACACCTAATTTACTATCTAGTAGTTTATGCTTTCTTTGCTATTTTTCTTGTAAATTATGTATTTTATGCTTGTTTTGAGTTTTATAGCTACTTTGGAGTCACACGGAGAGAAACGAGGAGAAATCACCCAAATTGAGCCAAAGGGCAAAAAGGTCATCTCACAGGCAAGTGATATACGGAGCCGACCCAAGGTTAAGGGACAACTTTCTTTTGGAGAGGTATTAAATGATAGCCACCACATGTTATGGGGCATCCATTGGGGTACCCCTTATCTGATGCAGAGGGGTGGCGTTATCCAACCCCGTCATTACAACCCAGATCGATTCTCTTCTTCCCCTTCATTTCATTCAATGCTTTCACCTGAAACAGAAATTGAGAGAGAACAGAAAATGGGTGTGGATGAGTTGAGATCGATTGAGAGAAGAAATGAGACGATCCATGTTACTGGTAAATTAGGGTAAGAATGGAGAAGACCATGGCAAGAGAAGTATCGAACGAATCGGACATTATGGAGAATCTAAAATGGTTATAAAGGGATCTGAAATGGGTTTGTGTTGGAATTAAGGTTGGATTGATTTCTGAGAGAAGAATTGATGTTTGAGTTCAAGAAGGGAATTATTGTTGCAATTAACGGAGGTGATATCTCGAAATGGGTTTTTCTCGATCTGGGTCTGTGGAAGATGTTGGTTTTGTGGAAACAAGGATGAATCGAGTTAGGGTTTTGGTGTAGAAATTAATGGTGGAGTGTTGTTAAGATGGGATTTGTGGTTTCAAGAGACAGAGCAGAGAATTGCAGTCTTGGTGTTCTGATGGTGTTTGAAGAGAGGATGAATGTGTGTTGGCGTTTGGTTGAACTCTGTAGATGTTTATGAAGGAGTTAAACTAAGGCAACAATGATGTTGATGGTGCAATTGGCCACTGGAACTGAGCTACAGATTTGAGTCTGTAGTATGAGGCAACTATGATGTTGTGATGAATGAGCTGGGTCAGGTGTTGTGACATGGCTTATGTTGGTAGAATCTGGTGGTGATGGGTTGAAGGTTGTATTGGAGCAATCAAGACAGGAAGATGTTGAAATTCAGAGATGAATCTGAAATGGAGGCAACAGATGGAGATGCAGGGGATGGCATTATGGTTTGTAGGTGTAGCTGGAGATAAATGGGTATGACTGATGTTGGTTGTGTTGTGCTTTTATGAAGGCTGGTGGGCTGGTAATACAGAGATGGTCCTGGTGATGCTGAGGTTGCTAATGGAGATGCAGGTGGTCCTGTTGTGAAATGAGAGAGCAATAAGATAATGCAGTTTAAGCTACAGGTTGAGCACAAGAAACTGGCCTGCAATTGTGGTGCTGTGGAGGCTGCAGTGTAGAGGCACACATTGATGGTGGTGGTGGAAGAAATGGGTTCTCATCTGTTTGGGTGTTGAATCAAAATGGAAATGATGCTTATGCCTGTGAATCTGGCAGGTTATGGAGTTGGAGCTGTTTGTGTTGATTGTTTGAGCTCAAGCTGAGCTGAAATCCTACAGCAGAGGGAAGAAATGGCATTGCAGGGATGGCAATGAATTGTTGTGGAAACTTATGGCGAGTATGGGATTCAAGACTATCGAAACTACGGGAAGTATGAGTGTGAGAAGGAAGTATTTGCAATGGCACGAGCTTTTGGCTCTTAAGTTGCAGGGTCGGTGGACAGATCCGAAGAGAATCCCGGGAGATAAAGGAGCTCACTGGTCACAAATGAAGCAGCTCAGCCGGGCAAATATGGGAAGTGAAGGTGATGCTATCGATGTTGCAAAATTGGATTTGCAAGGTTTTGCTTGGTGTAATGCAAGAGGTTGAGGAGAGATATTGCTGTTCCTGGGTATTATGAAGCGATGAATGGAGAAGGTGGTACTGAGCTACAGCTGGAGTTAGGACTGGTATTGAACCCCTGGTGGTTATGAAACTGAAGCTGCAAAAGTGAAGAAGGCACACCATGATGGGCGAGCGTGAAGCACTATCCTCGGTGCAACACACGGCTACGCCGAGCAATGGCTTATGCCATGGCAACTTAGCTTAGTCGGCCAGTTAGCTGTGGACTCGAGATCTTCGACTCGGTTCTCGACTCATGACCTCCCTTTGACCCCGTTGACTAACAGTTGACTGACGGTTGACCACTTTGACCGTTAGTCCTAACGGTGGATCGACGGAATATTCCGTCGAATATTCCCTCGACGGAGAAATTTTCGGGTGGCTGCGGCGATTATTCCTACGGATTAGTCCATAATCCCGATTTTCCGGCGAGCCAAAAATTCCAGAATTTTCTATGGACTTCTCTCATGGGTGTGAAGACTTGGGCTTGGAATTGGATGGAGAATTGGACTCAAATTTGGAAAGAGAAGGTGGAAGAGTTGAGAAAAGCTTGGATTTGGAAATTGAATTGCTAAAGTAAAAGGATTCTATTCCTTGGAAGATTTGGAGAATATTGAAGCCTATAAATAGAGAAGTTTTTTACAACTTCTACACACCTCTACACACATCTCTACACACACAACACTTTTCTTTTCTTATTCTTTGTGTGAACTCTTTAACATGAGTAGTTAATTTATTGATTGAGGATGAATTCCTAGTTCTTAACATATGATTTAAGTTTTTGTTTTTAATTCTATCTTGAAGTTTTTCACATGATTATCGTTTGTTTTTACTAATAGGAATGATCTTAATGACATTCATGATTGATTGATAGATTGTTTAGAATGCATGCTAAATTGATTTGTTAGTTTAATCTAAATCTAGTATAAGTTAGGGAATAAGTAATCGTTTCTTGACACTTTACACAAGTAGAAAACACAAGACCTTGCGGAGGGATTCCGTGGAGCAATTGTGTGTGAGAAACAACGCTAGAAAGTGAACCAATCTAAGAGTTTAACTACTAGTACTAAACCTAAATTCATAAATCTTAATGCATTCAGGGAATTACATCTTGTAAGTGAACCTCTAGGTGGTTCTTTTGAATAGAATCCGATAACGAGAAGCGGACCAATTTACTCGGTGAAATTAGGGATTTTAGGGCTAGCTAAGCGATACCTGCTATCCTACGGTTGGTGATAATTTGTGACTAATAACAAGTAGAAAAGAACATAACTTGATTCATTGTTTCGTAACGAAGAAGGATTCCTTGATCTTGTCTCTCTTATTGCTTTCAACTTTATCTTTTAATTGCTTTGTTTATTTTCTTTTGCTTTTACACCCCCCTTTCGTGACAATTTTTACAACTAGAATCTCGTGCTCCTCGTGGGATCGACCTTGACTACCCTATATTACTTGTTAATTAGGTAGTAAAGTATTAATTAATTTGTTGTGGTTACGACACGCATCAAATTTTGGCGCCGTTCTAGGGGAGCAACGGATGATTTTAGTTGTTTTTATTTTTCTTTTTGCTTTATTCTTGCTTTGTTGGATTCTATTCCGTATCTAACTTAGTTTTTGAATCTTATTTCAGGTGCCGGTTTTCCATGTATGGTGGACAAGAGCAAGCATATTACAACAATCAATACGGTTTTCAACCTCAACATTATGACAACTTCCAACCATCCTTAGGATACAATCAAAACCAATCTTTTGGCTATGATCAAATTCCTACAGAACCTTATGGATATTCTCATACATATCAACAACCTTATGACGGGTATGTAAGTGGACAATCACAAGGATGGGAGGATAGTTTTGTTTATGATCAGAAATTCTCTAGTTTTGCAGATAAGATGTCTGCCATGATTGGGGATCTTCAACAAAAGTTTCAAGAATCACATCGAGAAATTCAAAGGAATTCGGAGAAAATATACGAACAAATTAACCAACCTTTAGAGACTTTTGATGACGCTAGTGTAGATTACTCGAGCCTTGATCTTAATAATGATCAATCACCTATTCAAAAGGAAGAGCTTGAGGAAGATGCATTTATTGCTTGGAAAAAATTTCTTAGGGAAAGATGGGAGTCCGCGGAAGTGTATGAACGTTGCAACAATGAGGAAGTTATTCCACCTCCGGATCATAATAACGATCCTTCACCTATTCAAAAGGAGGAGTTTGGATATCACTTACCTATTGTTGTAAACGAAGTAACACCCTCACAAGAAGATCTTACAATTTATACCGAGGAAGATTATATGAGGGAAGAATGGCCCGATCCGATGATGAGAATGTTGAAGAGATGATGCTAGAGGATGAAACCACATTCATTGATTTTGTGGAAGACCCAATTGAACTTGCCAATGATTTTAATGATGCCAAGACTTTGGTTAAGGTAGAAAACGATGAAGAATGGTTGCAAGGTTTAATAGAGGACCACGATATACAAGAGGTAAGTAATTCACTTGAATTTTTAAGGATGAAGAGGATTCTATAATACAAGAGATTGTGCAAGGTTTGTCTAACCCTTTGCATATTGATTCTTCTCCTTCACCTCTTATTGGTTTGAATGTATGTGCTTCGAAAGTATTTTTGGATGATTTTGTTTCTAGATATCCACCATTGGAAACACTTGATGCTAACACCATGCAGGTTTGCCAAGAAGAATACATGGAAGTTCCCAAATTCTATGTTCTTTATACACTTCCGAGTGTGGACGAGAATAAGTGTGGGGGAAATTTCTATCGAGCGATAATTTCACTATTGTTTTCTTGTGCTAATATTTGTATGGAGTTATTGTTTCAAAACAGGTATTATGGGTGGATCCTCAAATTTTCAGATTGTTAGTATATGGGGAATGAATCTTGCAAGAGCCAAGTCGGGCCGTCGACTTTAAAACAAGCGCTTAATGGGAGGCAACCCATTGGTTTTGTATTTCTTATCTTTTTGCTTTTTGTTATTTCTTTTTCTTGTTTCTTATCATGTTAAAATTTCCCACCTTTACTTTACTAGAGGATTCAATTACATTGAGGACAATGTAAGGTTTAAGTGTGGGGAGTGGTTAAGCATGTTTTTAAAACAAAAATTACAAAAAAATAAAAAAAAAAAAAAAAAAAAAAAAAAAAGTTTTACATAAAAACTCCAACTTTTAAAGATTTTAGAGTCACTAGCATACTTCTAGGTATGTTTACATAGAGATTTTGACCGACATAATTGAACTTGGAAATGTTAGAGAACTACATTCGGATTTCTTGTTTGTTTGAGTGTTAAATAATGGATTTAATCATGCCGGTGATGCGAATTTGGTGCAGGAGAAGGGCATTATTAGAGTTGCTGATCAATCATTAGTGGAGACTACCCGTATTCATATCATGAGAGGCACCGACCAGAAATCTTCCATCTACTAAAGAGCTTCTTTTTGAGTGTGTGTCACCATACGTTAATTCCGGGTAGAATGGTGAGCTACCCAACCTCCCACCAATAGAAGCACTACTCTTTGATCTCTTGAGTGCTAATTTTGTCAATCATGAGGGTGACGTCCATGGATGAAAGCTTCCTTCTTGTAGTTCGATTTTCAGTTAGCACCATTCTCTCTCGACAACAACGGATCCATAGAAACACATTCATCATCAACAAGGAGCGACATCAAAATCTACAAGGAAAGTTGGAAAAGTTTAAGGTTTACAAGCAACGGAACGAGAAAAAGAGCAAATTTCAAATTCAAGTAAAGCAACATACAAATGAGCGGATTTTACATATATGTTGAGGACTTACAATACAATGAGGTAATTTTATATTCAAGTATGAAGACTTATTCATGAAAGCGAAGAAAATTAAAAGGTGAGAATTTTTGAAGTTTATGATTTCAAGACGATACAAGTTGTGAAGAATCAAGCGGTAAAATACTTCTCCCACGGCCATGGTTTGTTTTTGTATTTAATTTCTCTTGTTTGAATTTCAAAAAAAAAAAAAAAAAAAAAAAAAAAAAAAAAAAAAAAAAAAGAAAAACAAGAGAAATATTTGTTTTGTTAATAAGCCGTGGGGAAGGAAAATATATAAGGAAGTTTCAAGCAACAAGGATTTAAGGTAAAAGAGTTATAAATTGTCAAGGATTTATGAAATTCAAGGGTTTATCATCAATAGTTGAAACCGAAGACCATGAAGATCAAGACGAGGAGCGGAAGACGTTTCTATTGGATGCCGTGAGAGTGGTGTTATCATAATTGGCAATCGGATGTGAAGGTGAGTAAGTAATCTCATCCTCGATAAAATGGTTGATTTCCTTTCTTAGAGATCGTCAGAAAAATGGTTTTTCAAAATATTAAAAGATGTGGGTTTTTAAAAATATTTCGGAAGTTATCCTTCCCACCATTCAACGTGTCGCAGGAATTCTCTCTTCATTCCTACCTGCACACATGTGAGAACCATAAAAAAGCCGTCTTTTTGAGTGCAATTATCATAAAATCTTATTTGGTGAGGCAGAAGTCGAGGCGAAATGCTTATTGATCGTTTCTCAAACACGTGTTCTCTCATTATGGTGTGATTATTTCTCACTCAACATTTAAGAATGAGAATATGTTCTTTAGTATTTCTAACTTCTTATTACTAGCATGCAGAAATTCTATGTCCTCATAACTCTTTGGATGCTTGTGACGCTTGAACGCTTTGAAGTTGTGAGTTTTTAGTTTGATTTGCTCGAGGACTAGCAAAGTCTAAGTGTGGGGGAATTTGATAGGTGTAGAATACACCTAATTTACTATCTAGTAGTTTATGCTTTCTTTGCTATTTTTCTTGTAAATTATGTATTTTACGCTTGTTTTGAGTTTTATAGCTACTTTGGAGTCACACGGAGGAAACGAGGGAGAAATTACCCAAATTAAGCCAAAGGGCGAAATTGTCATCTCACAGGCAAGTGATATACGGAGCCAACCCAAGGTTAAGGGACAACTTTCTTTTGGAGAGGTATTAAATGATAGCCACCACATGTTATGGGGCATCCATTGGGGTACCCCTTATCTGATGCAGAGGGGTGGCGTTATCCAACCCTGTCATTACAACCCCAGATCGATTCTCTTCTTCCCCTTCATTTCATTCAATGCTTTTCACCTGAACCAGAAATTGAGAGAGAACAGAAAATGGGTGTGGATGAGTTGAGATCGATTGAGAGAAGAAATGAGACGATCCATGTTACTGGTAAATTAGGGTAAGAATGGAGAAGACCATGGCAGAGAAGTATCAGAACGAATCAGACATTATGGAGAATCTAAAATGGTTATAAAGGGATCTGAAATGGGTTTGTGTTGGAATTAAGGTTGGATTGATTTACAGAGAAGAATTGATGTTTGAGTTCAAGAAGGGAATTATTGTTGCAATTAACGGAGGTGATATCTCAGAATGGGTTTTTCTCGATCTGGGTCTGTGGAAGATGTTGGTTCTGTGGAAACAAGGATGAATCGAGTTAGGGTTTTTGGTGTAGAAATTAATGGTGGAGTGTTGTTAAGATGGGATTTGTGGTTTCAAGAGACAGAGCAGAGAATTGCAGTCTTGGTGTTCTGATGGTGTTTGAAGAGAGGATGAATGTGTGTTGGCGTTTGGTTGAACTCTGTAGATGTTTATGAAGGAGTTAAACTAAGGCAACAATGATGTTGATGGTGCAATTGGCCACTGGAACTGAGCTACGATTTGAGTCTCGTAGTATGAGGCAACTATGATGTTGTGATGAATGATGGGTCGGTGTTGTGACATGGCTTATGTTGGTAGAATCTGGTGGTGATGGGTTGAAGGTTGTATTGGAGCAATCAAGACAGGAAGATGTTGAAATTCAGAGATGAATCTGAAATGGAGGCAACAGATGGAGATGCAGGGGATGGCATTATGGTTTGTAGGTGTATTTGGAGATAAATGGGTATGATCGATGTTGGTTGTGTTGTGCTTTTATGAAGGCTGGTGGGCTGGTAATACAGAGATGGTCCTGGTGATGCTGAGGTTGCTAATGGAGATGCAGGTGGTCCTGTTGTGAAATGAGAGAGCAATAAGATAATGCAGTTTAAGCTACAGGTTGAGCACAAGAAACTGGCCTGCAATTGTGGTGCTGTGGAGGCTGCAGTGTAGAGGCACACATTGATGGTGGTGGTGGAAGAAATGGGTTCTCATCTGTTTGGGTGTTGAATCAAAATGGAAATGATGCTTATGCCCTGTGAACTGAGCAGGTTATGGAGTTGTTGGAGCTGTTTGTGTTGATTGTTTGAGCTCAAGCTGAGCTGAAATCCTACAGCAGAGGGAAGAAATGGCATTGCAGGGCTGGCAATGAATTGTTGTGGAAACTTATGGCAGAGTATGGGATTCAAGACTATCTGAAACTACAGGGAAGTATGAGTGTGAGAAGGAAGTATTTGCAATGGCCCGAGCTTTGGCTCTTAAGTTGCGGTGGTCGGTGGACAGATCCGAAGAGAATCCAGGGAGATAAAGGAGCTGCTGGGTCACAAATGAAGCAGCTCAGGCTGGCAAATATGGGAAGTGAAGGTGATGCTATCTGATGTTGCAGCTGGATTGCAAGGTTTTGCTTGGCTGTAATGCAAGAGGTTGAGGAGAGATATTGCAGTTCCTGGGTATTATGAAGCGATGAATGGAGAAGGTGGTACTGAGCTACAGCTGGAGTTAGGACTGGTATTGAACCCCTGGTGGTTATGAAACTGAAGCTGCACAGCCATGATGGCTGAGGCGTGAAGCACTATCCTGGTGCAACACACAGCTCTGGCCAGAGCAATGGCTTATGCCATGGCAACTTAGCCGAGTCATCCCGGCTTAGCCGGACTCGAGATCCGACTCGGTTCTCGACTCATGACCTCCCTTTGACCCTGTTGACTAACAGTTGACTGACGGTTGACCACTTTGACCGTTAGTCCTAACGGTGGACTGACGGAATATTCCGTCGAATATTCTCTTGACGGAGAAATTTTCAGGTGGCCGGCGGCGACTATTCCGGCCGGATTCCGGCCATAATCCCAGTTTTCCGGCGAGCAAAAATTCCAGAATTTTCTATGGACTTCTCTCATGGGTGTGAAGACTTGGGCTTGGAATTGGATGAAGAATTGGACTCAAATTTGGAAAGAGAAGGTGGAAGAGTTGGGAAAAGCTTGGATTTGGAAATTGAATTGCAAAAGAAAAAGGATTCTATTCCTTGGAAGATTTGGAGAATGTTGAAGCCTATAAATAGAGAAGTTTTCTACAACTTCTATACACCTCTACACACATCTCTACACACACAACACTTTTTCTTTTCTTATTCTTTGTGTGAACTCTTTAACATGAGTAGTTAATTTATTGATTGAGGATGAATTCCTAGTTCTTAACATATGATTTAAGTTTTTGTTTTTAATTCTATCTTGAAGTTTTTCACATGATTATCGTTTGTTTTTACTAATAGGAATGATCTTAATGACATTCATGATTGATTGATAGATTGTTTAGAATGCATGCTAAATTGATTTGTTAGTTTAATCTAAATCTAGTATAAGTTAGGGAATAAGTAATCGTTTTTTGACTCTTTACACAAGTAGAAAACACAAGACCTTGCGGAGGGATTCCGTGGAGCAATTGTGTGTAGAAACAACGCTAGAAAGTGAACCAAGCTAAGAGTTTAACTACTAGTACTAAACCTAAATTCATAAATCTTAATGCATTTATTTTAAATTACATCTTGTAAGTGAACCTCAGGTGGTGGTTCTTTTGAATAGAATACGATAACTAAGCGGACTGTTACCGATTGAAATTAGGGATTTGGGGCTAGCTAAGCGTACCTGCTATCCTACGGTTGGTGATAATTTGTGACTAATAACAAGTAGAAAAGAACATAACTTGATTCATTGTTTCGTAACGAAGAAGGATTCCTTTGATCTTGTCTCTCTTATTGCTTTCAACTTTATCTTTTAATTGCTTTGTTTATTTTCTTTTGCTTTTTACTCCCCCCTTTGTGACAATTTTTACAACTAGAATCTCGTGCTCCTCGTGGGATCGACCTTGACTACCCTATATTACTTGTTAATTAGGTAGTAAAGTATTAATTAATTTGTTGTGGTTACGACACGCACCAACTACACATTCTATCATAATCTGAAACAAAGATATAAGAAGACTAGATATTGATGTAGATTTTATATAACCAAAATTAATGATTAAATGAAACCTAGTTATATCCGTGATTGTCATCTCGTAAACATCTCCATGCACGACTGGATTCACTCTCAAACAGCACCTCCTCCCATCTCCGATCACCACTTTATGTTGAAAAGAAATGAAGATGCTCTTTGATATCTATCACCAAACCATGACAGAAATGTGGTTGGAACATTGACACCCCATCCCTTCTCTTCTTAACAATTAACTAAGACCAGGTCCTTTATTTTTTTTTTGACCATTCATTTGCCTTCAAGTGATGATTTAATAAAGAAAACAATTCTTTGTTCACCACTCTTTTGTTTTCACTGCCAGTAGCATGTATGGGAATAATTGTTGTAACAGGTGTCCGCAACAGTGGTTCTTTTTCATCGCACATATTTCTCCATTCATCTCCAGATGGTAGGAATTGTTTGTGCTTTCTACAAAAGCACTAAAATAATGTTAGTAGTCAAAATATCGAGTCCTAACTAACATAAATATGAGTATAAAATGTAGCATTTACATGCTTATCAACACCTCCACACTTATATTTTTCTAGTCCTCGAGCAAAACAAAGAGTATATCCACTCCACAATTGGATAAATATTGATGTCTGCTAAACAGCTAGACGAATCCACTAAACAGTGGTATTAAAATGTCTGTTAAACAGCGAGATGAATCCACTAAACAGTGGTACAGAAATGTATGCTAAACAGCTAGACGGATCCACTAAACAGTAGATAGAGATGTTTGCTGAACAACTAGACAGAAAGACCCGCTAAACAGCTGATCATATCATACAATTTTTTTTAAAGAGACCCGCTCCACAACTGATCATAATATGGTATCCTAACGAAAGTGTCACTCCCCCACACTTAAACATTACATTGTCCTCAATGTAATTGAGTCATCAAACGTAGAAATTAAGGTGGGAAATTCTAAAATAAAATATGAAAAAAAAACTAAACAAACAAGAATAGAATTAGAGTGAAGGGAACAAATCGATGGGTTGACTCCCATGAAGCGGAAGGTATTTGTCTCCCTTTACCAAAGAGCACATTCTCAAACGAGGCGAGGTTAGTACCCCACGGACAAGCGCCAATCATATATATATAAAGTCTGAAAAGTTGGGGATCAACCCAACTAATTCGGTCGGGTTGAAAATACACAGCTGCAAACACTATAATCATCCAAAGATATATGTGAATCCATTCCCCATACAAAACAATCCTTGTTAATCACCATGCACTATCGGGATATGTAAATCATTCACATAAAGATGTATAAACTGGTCAATAGCTTTTTGTTGAGGTGTACGTCCTAAATCAGGCTCTAAATCAGAGGAAATAACTTTCACGACTGATATTGGATCAAATTCAGCAAAATCGAGCACACGAACATATGGTGGTTCAAATTCACTCACTGAACAAGGACTTAATGAAACAATAATATTACGACTCGCAGACCCGCTATCATCTACAAATGGTTTCATCATTAATATCATCAAGATGAGAAAAAGTAAGACTTGATAGTAGTCGAGACTCGAGAAGAACTAGAGGTTCTAATTTGGGCTTCCATTTATTAATGTCTAGCAGTGGTGTGGAGTCTAATAAGGCATTGACTTCACAAATAACACTATCATCATCAAAATCATACCCAAAATAAGCTAAGTAAACCTCTAATGGATCTTCCGAGTGGCTCTTGCAAAAGCCTTGCGAGTGCATACTTTCTTTTCGCCCACAACACTTATGGCTAAGGTACCTAAAAAAAATCAAATAAAATGCGTAAAAAGAACCAAAAGAAATCTAAAAAAGAAAAAAAAATGTACAAAAACATATCAATCAGAGAGTATTTTGCAACCACTCCCCGGCAGCGACGCCAAAAACTTGAAGTAGATTTTATATAACCAAAATTAATGATTAAATGAAACGTAGTTATATCCGCAAGCACACAGGTCCATTGTAGTATGGATGGCAAATGCGTTTCGTTCCCACAAGGAGTGTGAAAATACTTCTACTAACTAATACCAAAACTAAATAATTAACAAGATGATGTTTTAACGATTTTTAGAAATTTGGAACAAAATAAAATAATAATTATTATTATAACAATAAACAAAATAGGAAAGGGTTACTAGGTTTTTCGATTTCCACCAATTCACTCATATAAAACTCTAGTAATTTCTATTTATTACTCAAGACAAATATCAAAATCAATCTCATGTCTCGGAAGATGGTATGTTAAAATTATAAAAGTATAGTTTCTCCGCTGTAATTTCCTTCGCTTCATGGGTAGTGATTCTAAAGCATTACCTATCAATCCTAAGGCATATCACGTCAAGGGATTTTACCAAAGCACGAAATATCAATTGAAAAGCATAAATAATCAAGAAAATCACATGAGCAAATAAACGCCAAGCTATATGAAGAGAAATCACTATTCAATTCGATCAAATCATTATTAGAAATATCATCGTAGAGTTCATATAAATAAATTGTCTTCTATCTAAAACCTACATGGATCTAGCTAGCCATGGCTTTCTCAAAAGCCATAAAACAATGGAAAAAAGAAAACAAAACTCCAAACTCTATTTTTTCCTTACGGTTTTGTAACCGCGCCCCTTCTCGCCCATATTGTTGAGTTCATGAAAGCTTGGGTGATTGCCATCTCGTAAACATCTCCATGCACGACTGGATTCACTCTCAAACAACACCACCTTCCATCTCCGATCACCACTTTCTGTTGAAAAGAAATGAAGATGCTCTTTGATATCTATCACCAAACCCCGACAGAAATGTGGTTGGAACATTAACACCTTATCCCTTTTCTTCTTAACTTAACAGCACCAGATCCCTTTATTTCTTTGACCATTCATTTTCCTTCAAGTGATGATTTAATAAAGAAAACAATTCTTTGTTCACCACTCTTTTTTTTTCTCTGCCAGTAGCGTGGATGGGCATAATTGTTGTAGAAGGTGTCCGCAACAATGGTTCTTTTTCATCGCACATATTTCGCCATTTATCTCCGGATGTGATTTCTATAAAAGCACTAAAATAATGTTATTAGTCAAAATATTGAGTCCTAACTAATATAAATATGGGTATAAAATGTAGCATTTACATGCTTATCAGAAATCAAGACTTATAGTTTTGGCAACTAAACTTGACAAACAAGCTTGAGATAGCAATGCTTGCGAGTTCGACCGAGCAGTGCTCTAGCAGTAATTCCATACTAACTCTAGATAAATTGGCCACTAGGAAGAACTTTAGTACATCGGTGTTGTATATGTAAAGAATATTTGGAATCCATAAACCATTTGTTCATTCACTGCAAGGTTGCAAATGGAATATGGAATATTTTCTTTGTTAGTTATGGGATCACCTGGGTTCAGTGTGGAGATATCAAGGCTCTCTACAAGGGATTTAATAGGAAATTTTTTTCTGATAATGGAAAAACTTTATGTGGGAAGTTTTTCCATATGCAGTATGTTAGACCCTATGGAAAGACCGTAACTGTCGGACGTTTAGTAAAGAGGAAGGAGAAAAGGATGTTAAGAATATTACCTTAGACATAAAATCTATCATTTTGTATTGGTCTCTCTCTTCTCATAATCTCAAGAATGCGAGGTTCGAAGAACTAGTCTTCAAATGGGAAGAAATAGTTAGGAGATAGTGTTTTTTTGAACTGGATTTAATTGAGATGTTATTTATAAACAGTTTTTTCCTTGTAATTCTTTCCACACACACACACACACACACACACACATATATATATATATATATAAATTATCGTTTTGTTGATCAAAATAAAAATTGTGCATAGTTTCCGGCTGGGATCGGTAATTCCCCCAACAGACCGCTCGCTGGTCATAATCTATGTAAAAGTTTTTTCTTTCCAATGATAAGAATGAATCATATGTATATCAGTACCTTGATAAGTTTGTAAGATTATTTGATGTGTTCTAACTTCCAACAACAGGGTAACTATTAAGTGACAGGGTGATGGAATTATAGATAGTGGTAAATAAGGTTGTTGTTCACTCAGACTTGATGCGATTGATTTCAGGTTTAATAAATGAAAATAAATAAAAATAAGAAAATATATACACAAAATAGTAGCAAGATGGATAGACACTGGGACTCGGGATTTCACTGCCTTTCATATACATGGGTTTTAGAAATTAATCCTTGACACTTATAGCTCCAAACAAAAGAAATATTAACTCTATTCTTTGCCAAAGTAGATTTCATAAAACATTAGTTGTAAGTTGTGAGCATAACGCATCAAAAGTAATTAAAACTAAGCATGCAACATCAAACAAAATAACAATAATTAATAGAAATCATAATTCATTAAAAATCGAGTGCATATAGTAATTAAGGAATTAATAAAATTTACCACATGATGAAATTCAGCTTCGTCCGTCGTCCCAGAGATGGGTTCTAGCTCCACATCGTAAAAACACACTCAAAAAGATAACTCATAGCTCAAATGGTGTTTTTATTGAAGAAATAAAATAAAACAGAGATTCGCAACGCTATAAAGACATTGCGTAATGCATCGTTATAATATATGTTGCAAGTCAAGCTACGTGTCTCGAGGGTTACAGAGATTTGAAAAAATTAAGACGCTAGAAACGACCGTTGTTTGCAAAGAGTTATTCTTCGTATTTTCTTCTTCATGCAAGAAGCCCAGAGAAAAATCTGTAGTTTCCTATTCTACACTCGATCTCGTCCCCAAACTCTCCATGAGCCTTCTCTCGACCCTAATGACTTATTTTATACTCGTCAGACCTCACAATATCTCGAGTTAATGCCCAAAATCTTCTCTATATTCAATAATATCCTCGTCTGTCGCTTAAGGAAATATTTTCTTATTCTCCTCCCATTCACGCGTCAAATGGTCGCTGAAGTTCTCCCAACACGACACCAACACGTTCTAAATAGAGTTAAAGTTCTCCAGACACATGCAAACCTCCAAATACAGGATAGAAAATCCCGAGAATAACTCACATAATATCCTTGCTCTGTTTTCTCTAACTCGGTGAATTATTCGAATCTAGCTCATATACTTATCCTGTTTAATTGAAACATGATTATTACAATCCCAAGCAAAGAACCAAATCCGTGTAAGACACATGCAAACCCAATCCAGGGAATACCGTGTATAACTCTCCTTGTTTTGTCGTGGATGGATTCAACTTGTGTTTTTCTTCGAAAAGAAACCACCTAACAGTTTTGTCATGATAATACAGCCCAAACAAACTAATTCCGTGAGAAACTCCGAATAAAACTCGTCCCAAAATCACCCCAGCACGTTAAGATCGAAAAATCTTCCCACCAAATCAAAGAGGATGGGTGTTCAATAGAATCGGTGGAGAGGATGGGATGTCCCCTTAGCCGTTGGAGCCAAAATCCAAAACGTGAGTCCGAATAACATGTGTCCTCCGGCGCATTTAGCAACTTTTCGAGCCGAATTTTCTAAAAATGTTTATTGCCCAAAAATACCTATAAACACACAAAAACCATAATTAGTACAATGTCGAGCACTAACAATACAAAACATTGAGAACAAAATAGACACATAAATGAGTCTATCTGGGGTCTTAATCCAAGGAAAGGGTAAAGTGATAGTCTCTTTAATCCAAATTTCACCACTTGTAGACGTTGTTTTTGTTGATCTTGTACTTGTCATATTGTTCATCGTAAAATATCCATTGCTTGGAAATAAAAGCACTTATCCTCCGTATTATACCTAAACTGCCATCAATTTCTACTAGACAACTATAATGGATTGAATTCATCTGGATCCAAATGCTGATCCCAGTTGGATTTGGATATCTCTATATTTCTCAATTCGAGCATCAAATGCTACCATACATGTAGCTATATAGGAACTTACACACAAGGAAATTGACACGAAGAAAATAAGGCAAAGACTTCATGTATCCTTCTCCAAGCATCATTGCCTAAAGATAAGATCTCACAAACTTCAATAACATCAGCGTCATCCCTAGCTTCTTCTAGACAATCAACGACTTCTCCTACAAATATATACCACATGCATAATACGTTCTCGCCCAATCCGAGTGTTTACTTGAGGATGCTTTTTTATTCATCTTAGAAATAATGTTGATTGAATACAGGTGATGTTTTTTGTGAAATAATCATAAAAGAGAACTAAGTCGCAATATCTTAATTTATCGACGTTGTATTTTTTTTTTTTTTTTGAAGCATGTAATTAAATAAAAGGAGATTAGTTTACAATTTGTCGTGGGTATTTGGTAATGGAGTCATGAAATAAAATTTGACTAATAAAGGTTGGGATTGCCTGGTCCCATATTTTAGTTGATAAGCTCCCCGTTTGACTTCCATCTCGCATGATTGGCTAATCCGTCTGCCGCTTGATTTCCTTCCCTATAGTTGTGCTGAATTGCAACTTGTGGGATCTGTTGAAATCTGATTTTTATTTCTTCAATCATCCCTGATATGTGCCAAGGTGGGGGTGTAGATGAAGTGATGAAACGTAGAAGGTTTTCTGAGTCGGTTTCAAAGATAACTCTTGGCCATTGCCTTTCTATTGTTGTTCTTGATGCCAACAGCAGAGCCCAAGTTTCTGCAGTTAATGCAGTCGTAATTCCTAGTGGCTGAGCTAGAGCCATAATAGTTCGTGCACGAGAATCTCTCGCATACGAACCCCGCCGCCCGCAAATCCTGGGTGACCTCTCGGCTGCTCCCATCTGTGTTAATCTTAATCCAGTTTATTTTCGAATTGACCATCCTACCGATATTGTTGATATCCTTTTGTCCCTCGTCGGGTGGTTAAATATCGGGTGTGTCTCCCGGTGTGATCGGTGGTGAAGAGTGTAGTGCCCCCATAGAATTCTTGTCATAGCTTTTTGTGCCCATGCTAGTATTTCTTACGAAGTTGTTTTGCTTTTGTTGGTATATTAGGTTATTCCTAGCTAGCCATAAGGTCCGTAACAAAAATTTAAAGAGGAGATTACCGATGTTGACACAAAAGTTGTTGAAGTATTTGGGAAATGGTTATGCGAGGCGTTAAGGTGAAAGTGTGTGGGGTTGGAGTTAGGTGAAATTGATATTTGAGCGAATAAGGTGTTCCAGGTGAGGTAGTTGTTGTTGGACGGTGGATTAGAAGGTGACTTGCTAATGCGGGCGATGTTGCATCTGGGGCGGATGTCCGAGTTGGTCGATGGATGTGATATAAGAGTGAGAAGGTTGGTAATCCTTCATTGATGGCTTTCCACAAGAAAAGACGAATTTTTGGTGGACATGGTAAAGTCCATAGGAATTTGGTAGGTAGTAAAGGGGTGTGAGTTGGTTGACCATGACTTAGACATTTGTATCCCGATGAGGTAGTGTATTTTCCGGATTTTGAGTGTGGCCGAGATAATTTTGTCTTGGGGGCTATTTTGAGGGAGATGGATGTTCATGATTTTTTGGATTATATGGTTGGGGAGGGTGCTTAATTTTTCATGATTCCATGAGTGGGAAATTGGGTCGATGATATCTCGCTACCATTCGGATTGGGTAGCATTGTGATGGATCTAGATTTGTTGAGTGTGGAATCCAATTGGCTTCTATCGGAGTTGATAATCCATTTCCAATACGATGGAAAATCAAGTGCATGGTAGGGACAATTGAAGCCAATTGTCTCCATTGAGGACTGGAGGAGAAAGGTATGGAATTAATGCCCTGAAAATTGGTTGTTGATCGAGATATTCAGCACTGAAGAGACTTCCGCAGATAGAGTTAGGCTGTTTATGTAAATTCCATATTCTCTTCATGAGAAGTGCCTTATTATGATCATTGCTTCTTTCTTATCCCCAATCCTCCTTTCCGATATCGGTTTTGTTACTTTATCCCAACCTATAGGGTGAAGTTTTTTAATTGTTGAGTCATGTCCCCTAAAAAATTTCGGTGATACGATCTATTTGTTTATGAACATTTGGGTAGATTTTGTGTTTGCATAATGTGGTTTGAGGTGGGAATAAGGGAGGTTTTGATGAGAGTGAGTCTTCCGGCTGGAGTTAAGCATTTTGTCATCCATCCTTTAGCTTTTCGGGCTAGTCTTTGTAGGAGGGGAGCGAAGGTTTGATTGGAAGCTCTACCATGTTTGAACTGGACTCCTAGGTAGGTTGGAGGTTTTGAAGTAGTCGGCATATTGAAGAATTGCTGAAGTTCGTTTACCTTGATCGGGTCTAGTTTTGGGTGGTGGATAATTATTGATTTGGAAGTGTTAACCATCTGTCCAGCAGATGTGCTGTAGGAGTGGAGTAGGGTTTTAAGGTGTTGGTTACTCTGGTTGGAAGCTTTATATGTGATCAATAAATCATCTGCATACATTAAATGAATAATAGGTGGTGCTTTTTTTGATATGTTAAGTCCCCGAACTAACTTTTGGTTTTGAAGGTTTCCTAGATTTGTAGATAGAATTTCCGCACAAATGATGAAAATATAGGAAGATAGCGGGTCTCCTTGTACGATACTGGGTTGGAGTGATGTATCCATGGGGTGTACCATTTATGTTGATTGAGTATGTCATGTTGTAGACGCAGCAGAATGTAGTTAATAAAGGTGATGGAAATCCAAGTTTTGTAAAAGTGGTTTTGATGAATCCCCAATCTAAGCTATCATAGGCTTTCTGGATATCTAGTTTGAGAGCTATTTTTGGATCTTTGGTGAGGTTCGAGGTTTTGATATGATGGAAGAGTTCTCCTGCAATTGCTATGTTATCGTGTATTGATCTTTGTGGAATAAAAGCACTTTGGAAAGGACTTACTAAAAAGGGGAGAAGGGGTCTAATTCGGTTGACTAGAATTTTTGAAATTATTTTATATGTGACGTTACGTGAGCCCTATGGGTCCGAATCGAGATGGTTTTGAAGGGTGGTCAATTTTAGGTATTAGTGTTATGTTTGTATGATTCATGAGAGGATGCATGTTTAGGTTGTTAAAAAAACTCTGAACCATTGCTATTAATTGTTGATGAGTTGTTTCCCAGAAATCTTTGAAAAACTTACTTATATAGCCATCTGGACCAGGAGCATTTTTGAAATTTATGGAGAAGAGGGCTTTTTTTGATTTCCGTTGTAGTTACTTCCTTCGTGTGTAGGTCTGATTGTCTGGGAGTTAATCTTGGTCTGATATTTGTAAACAGGTCTTCATTTATTATTGTAGGCGGGGCCGCATATTGTTGAGAGTAGTGATCCAAGATGAGTGAATAACGTCTTTCCTTCTTACTAATCCGGTTATTTTGTGGATCTTGTAATTGTTGTATATTGTTACATGCTCGTGAATGGTAGGCTTTAGTATGGAAAAAGGTTGTGTTGAGATCACCCGATTGTAACCATTGAATTCTTGATCTTTGTTGCCGTATGTCGCATGACATTGTAAAAGTTCTACATGATCTATTCTTAGCTGTTTTTCTTGAAGCAGCGGAGAATTCAGTTTGTGCTCGATTGGGTTGCACATTGATGTCTTGTGCGTGCTTTATCTTGGCTGCCGATTTCTTTATCATAGTTGGTAGGTGGCCAAAGGTTTGTTTGTTCCATTCTAAGAGAGTTTGTCCGGTTGTTATGAGTTTAAGTTGGAGGTCGAGGGTAGGTTCACTATCATGTTGTTGCTCCCAAGTTGATTCGACTATTTGTCTTAGTTACGAAAAACGTTCTCATATATTAAAAACACTAAAAAAAAGAAAAAAAACTTCGACAAGTTACTTTTCTAAAGTAATAAAATTCTCTTGTCCAAGCTAGGCTAATATAAGCTAAATTTTAATTCAATAAATTAATAACTTCATTAATATAATAAGAAACTACTTTTCAAAGTTTCTTGTAAAAAATAACCCATTGGGAAAAGGTCTTAAAATAAGATAAAACTTGATGTAGATGAATATCATAGGAGAACAAGTGTGGCATACTGTTTGGTTGAAAGACATAAAAAACTATAATTAATGTTTATATATATATATATATATATATATTTGTAAACATTCTTTGATAACTATTATGTTTCTGTTTCTAGTTAATAAATTAATGTATCTCTATGTTTCGATTTGTTTTTATATATGAAGGCTCGATAAGGTAGACTTACGAAGCAATAATAGATGATTTCACATCACAGAATCTAGAAAAACCATACATAACACCTTTTTTTTTGTTCTTTTTTTTTTTGGTTGCACAAAATTATATTAACGTATATATAGAGCTATTATTTTCTTAATTCGCTTAGTAGCCTACAAAACTTTGCTATGGCTCTGACAAAGAAACAAATTCGCTTTCTTCATGGTGTAGATGTCTCGCTCTTTTGCCTAGGCATTCAAGAGATAAATTTTTGTCAAGAAAACCTTATGATGTCCCATACATCTAACCTTTGAGCATTGCCGATCCATGACTGGAAGCATAGGAATCACGTAAACAAGAAATAAGCGTGTTTTTGATCGGGCGAGATATAAATAAATTAATACAAACCCCTTCAATCAATACAACCAATGGTTTCTCATGACCGTATAAGAAGTCTACTTTGTATCTCACTAATTTATTATTATCAAGTCTTATATTAAAACTCGGATTATCAACAATCTCAATACCATCATTATTCAAAGATGGCTAAGTATTTACATCAAGATCTTGCTCATGAACGAAAGGATCGCTCGCTTTATAATATCACCGCCATTACTAATTGTTGTCTATATATTTTGTTAATGCCAGGTAGGAAACTACTTTCACTTTAGAATACCCTTTGTGATCCATCTCCCCACTCCTTTTCCAATTTATAAGAGGTGCATGACAAATAATAACAACAATTAAGTACACTACAATATAGCTTTTATATTACGTTAGGCTTGAGACCCCATAATCCAATTATTTTGAAAGATATTATATTATTTTATCCAATTAAATGTTTAACTATTGACTATTTTATTGAAATATAATAATGCAACTCCGCATCCTTTTGAGTGCATTACGAATTATTATGGTTGAAAAACAATATAATTTGAATTTTAAAACAAAAACAAAGAAATTTTGGATCATACTGAAAAACCTAGAGATATATAAATGTTATTTTCTATTTCTTCGGGTAGAATTATTATCATATATAATATTCCTAAATTTGAACCATTCCTCAAATCGAAATTTGCATACAACAAACAACATAGTTATTATAACCTAATCCTCGAGATGCTGATCCGTGTTCATCCTAGCAAGTTTAGTTCAACCAATTTCAATCACTTTTACTCGGCTTTCATTGGATTTCAAAGTTCTTTTATCAACATCATCACCCGGTCTGTGCATTTATTCTACTTCTTCCATTAATACTTTGAATTCAAAAGAAGGAAAGTACCAACAATTCTATCAAGAACATTAAAGCTTCTTCGATCCAAAATTTTCATTATAACCAATCTTGTTCAAAGGAAAAGAGTACTACCGGGAGCAAATAACAGAAACATTGAAACCCATCTGAAAACTTCTACCGACTGTCTTAAGAATTTTTACATCAACACTGAATCTGAAAGTAACTACCCCCAATCAGTTTACCAAAATAGTACTTCAAAAAAAAAATAGTCTCCATACTACTAGTGCAACTTCTTTCGAACTACAAAAGTTGAATTTTAAGACCTTCCTAAACAAACCATTACCAAAATAACTGAAAAAAATACACAGTCATAACTGCACCCATATCAACAAAGTAGTAATCATCAACAACAACATTAAGATAAATAAAACAAGGAGCAAGTGCCAGCAGGATTGGTTAGCAATAAAACTTATTGGTCATCATTAAACTTTTCACAAAGTATAATTATCTCGTCATCGAATCCCTCAAATATCCGAATCGCACCTTCACTTTCATCCTCTAACAACTCCACCTCATCATCATCTCGATTCTTCACCCTCATGCATGCTTCGTGAGAAGATTGGGTGGATTGGCCTTTTCCCAAGATACCTTCGATAAAGCTTGTCCTCTTGATACTTTCTCATTCTCCCATTTTCTTCAAGAACATGGAATCCTCTTGACTTGAATCAATCTCCTTGATGAAATACTCATGACCAACATCATCTTCCTCCACTCTGGGTCTCAATTGCACTTCCACACCTTTTACATCCATACTTCTCTAGTCTCTCTTCATGCTTTCTCTCATCTCTTGCCAATCGCTTCTCCTTCCATGCAAATGAAATTAACAAAGATTATCTTTATTTCTCTCTTATTATATGCCTCTCGGAATCGTCGATTTATCTCTACTTGGAGTTCGTTCTTCAAATTCTCCAATTCTCGATCACCAAGGGTTATTGCTACACTTTTGGCAAGATCAAAAGAAGGTTGTGGGAGGAACGAAAGGATTCCGATTACCGTAGTTTGCCATTTTCTAATCTTCTATATTTTCTCCTAATTTTTTCCTTTTCGCCTATAAAAGTTGTTATAACATTTATCTTCTAATAAACCCAATTTATGACCCCTAATCAATATCATTCATAGTCATTTAAGAGATTTGGTTAAACGTCTAGTCTCTTGTCTATTCAAGACCCTTCACACCTTCTCAGGAAGCATCATTACTCCATTCAAATTGCTTGTCAAACCCCAAATTCAGACGTTTCATTATTCAATAAACCCTTTAGAACTGCCAATAAAAGGAGTATGGGTGGTTCACCCTAATCTAGATAGGGACAATTGTGCATTAATGCGAAAATATTTGATTTTATGCGAGTCCAGATTGGCAAAGCACTTGTTGAGAGGCGACATTTAAATAGGGTACATTGGCTAGGCATAGCAAAGCATCCGCCGACATGGATTATCTCAAATCAACATTTCAATACCGTTTACCAACTTTCTATCTCGACATTAGTCAACGAGCCTTACTAGAAAGTCAAAATTTCTTCCCCTCCCTAAACACTTATTTCCACCACCCAAATCCTAAATAAGGACTCCTTAATCACATTTGCGGTTTCTACAAGAAGAAATATGACAAGTGCATTTATAGTTCAACTACATGTTTGCATAGTGCTGGCGTATGCAACCTATATCTATTATAAGTTTTTTTCTTGCATCATAGGGGATCTTATCATGCTAATGACATGTCCTAAAGCCAACGTGAAGATTCGTATGTACCACTCAACTAAGACAATATTCAAAGCAATTTGACGAAAATGGAGGAATCGTCTGTCCTAGATTACAAGTTAAATCATACAAACAAAAATAACATAGTTTCTCAAGTTATTATTCCCTTCAAGAAAAAAAACCAACTTTCCTCTTCAAATATCTCCCATTTTAAGGTTGATCTTCAAGAGACCTATATCGAGATTCCCCGACTATTATTGTGTCATGTCACCTTTATAACACATGCTCCCCGATCACATGGAATTATCACATCCGATAAACTTGTATAAAATTCTATTAACCAATTACAACAAAAACCGACCCTAACTTATCATCTCCATTATTCTCCACTACTTTATTTATATGGAGATTTACTCGTACAACCATATTAAACCTTTCATATGAATATTCAAAACCTTTGCTTCCCTCAGAAATTGAGAAACTTTTTTTTCTTTTGATAAGAAAGGGCAAATTTTATAAAAAAATCAGTCGCGTGATAAGTGACACGAAACAAAAATTACATGGATGCGTTAGTCACAGCATCCCATTACAAATAAGAGTGGATAAACCGAAACCCGAAACATATCAATATTCATGGTCTAATTGAATAACGAGACTTAACCTCGGTTATAATTTGCTTCAAGTTTCTGACACATTCTTATATAATTTGTTGTTCCTCTCAATCCAAATACACCACCCGGATTGCAAATGGCAAAGTAAACCCAAAGTCTTTTTAAGTCCGTTCTTACTGCTTTTGGTAAGTGGGACTGCAGTGGCCGGTCACATCGATCTATAGTTTGTAATGAAAGAGGAATAGGCTAACGGCTATGGCACTCACCTCAAAGCGAGTTTTTCGTTGGTTTTGGATAAGACTTCATCCACTGAGGAACTTTCGAAATCAACAGAAGAACCTTCCAAGGGATAATTCCAAATCATAGAAGAGCCCAATCAGGTGTAATCAGGGTGTGGGAATGTGGGAATGAAGGATTGTTCAACCATACAGGTTGGAGAAAGGCTAGACATAAATTTTGGTGAATGTTGAGAACCCAGGAAATCAGGATTTTTTTTTAACAAAAACAGGTCTTTAAATCAGCCTCGGCCCACTCAAGGTTAAGGCAAGAACAAAAAGTCTACACCAAAGTAAACAAATAACTCCAAAAGTATGTTCAGATGTTCTAAAGATGTTATGCGGCTTTATGCTTGACTTGGGACATCCTCAACCAAATGGAGAGAAACATACACCATGGCGGAACATCAAAATAAAAATTAAATGAAAAACAAAATAAATAATGAGAATACCATAATAATTTCCTACTACTTAACAAAAATGAGTTGCATTTGATTCTCACTTGTAACCATCCAAAAACTAACAAGAGTATAATGAAAAAGAAAACAAGATGAACACCCTAAACTTGTTGGTTAAACTAATTATGGTGGTGAGATGGGGCCTCACTCGTCATCCTCATCCTCATCATCATCTGCTCTGCCGAGTTCATAGCATTCAATCTCTCGATCAACTTGTTCTTCCTCTCATCGTATGTCGGCCTTCTTCAAGTTGTACCCGGTTGATGGAAATCAAAGAGAACCATGAATAATGTTGACAACTAAAAAACAAAATTTAACTATATTGATTAATCCAAGTTGGTAGCTTATGCATAAACGAAGTAGGTAAACAAAACACAAAATATAACCGAAAGTGTTGAAAAAGATAGTGTTGAAAAAAATTTGTAGTAGTTTATACCTCTTATGGGCCTTGGGAGATTCCTTCTCGGTTTTCTTTGCAAAGTAGGATCGGCACGGATAGTTTGCATGCACCTTCTTGTAAAGAGCTTCAAGATCCTCCGCATCAATGTTTCTCTTGGCATACTCGATTGAGTATTCAATCTTACAAGTGTAAAGAATTTTGAGACGTACCCTCATGTATGTACAATGCAAACTATGCGTATTCATCAATAAAAATAAATGCAAGTGTCTAAGATTGTGAGACGCACCCTCATGTATGTACCAACATGCCCACCAAAGATGTACTTTCGATGAATCTCAGGGTCCAATGCAGCATCTTTTTTTCCTTCACCCTTCTGGAAACAGCAAACCTTTTGTCACTTTGCGAGGAATGTCGAGTGCTCCTTACATTGTAAAGTAATTATTAGATAATAACGACGGTAACTAAGAGAAGGTAAGCATCCTATAGGAAATAAGAACACCGAATGTGGAAAAAATAGACAAACTTATAAAACACCGTCGCATGATAGTCGTAAGAAATGATGTTACCTTAAGAGCACCAAAAATACGGTTTAGGTAGTTGTTCGCGAAGACCGAGCATCAAGAAGAGCACGGAACGCCTTCGGCTTTCACTAGGGCTCAACGAGTAGTCTTCATGGATTGCACAAATGATAATCTGTTGGTGACACTTATTTTTGCATAGAGTTTATTTACACTAACAAAACAAGGAAACAACTACAAGTTATATACCTCAACATTGCCTTCATACTTGTGCATCCATCTCAAGTTTTTTTCAATACTTGTGAGCCAATAAAAAACCAAAGATGTAAGCATAGTTGGTTAGACCAACTTTCAAGTCCATATGTCGGCAAATTGCACACATTACCAAATCACCATTAATGGTAGCAGATATGATACGAAATAATGTCTTTGTTGGTGAAACGATCAACAAAATAGTACTTAGGGGTGTTGTACTTGTTCTTGTCCTAGTTAATAAGACGGATTCGGCTCAGAATCGGTATTTTCCCTCGAATTCATTACAATGAAATAAATACATCGGAGATCACACCCAAGATCACATCCAACCAAAGTTATAAGACATTACATCACACAATCAAATGAGGATATATACCTCTCCTTCCTTCAATTTGACTTGAAAACCTCTTGAAGTAAGCCCTGGTTTCGTGCTTTGATGAAAGCTTCAAACAAGAATTTGATATACATTAAGTGCAAATTTTCCATACAGCCAAAAACAAACCGAGATAATAATTGGCTATACAAATCCTTAACTCTTTCTCGGCAAACAAATCAATGAGTATCTTATCCACATAAATAATCATGAATCACAGTGAATACCCGTTTGACCCAATCCCGAGAAAAATAACCGGGGGTAAATTTTACAATCCTGAAAAGTTAGAAAAGATATTTGGTAGAATACTTCCACGCGTTTGGTTTGTGGAGTCGATGATTTATTTATATCTTTCAAAAGAGATACAAAGTAGATCGTTACAACTACTTAGCTACTCAATAGCTAACATAGTGATATATTGACGTAACAAGAAGAACATAAAAATAACATAAAGACTCTCCTTTGTGGAACTCGGTCTTCTTGGTGTGGTTATTGTTTTTGTAGCCAGTTTTAGTCGCTAAGTTGGTAACCTTAACACCTCCCCTCAAGTTGTACTGAGTTTGATGAATGTGTAATTTGGCTACGAATGAGTTGATATTATAGCGCGGCGGACCCTTTGTAAATATATCCGCAAGTTGATCTCTTGAACTAATGAACTTGACAACTAGTCGTTTGTCCAACCCTCTCTCTAACAAAGTGATAGTCGATCTCAATGTGTTTGGTCCTTTGCGTGAATAACACGATTGGCTGTTAAATAAGTTGCCACTAGATTGTCACACCATAATATTGGTGTAGTATGGTGAATACATAATTCTTTAAGAAGAGATTTATCCATCCAGGTTCGAGGTTTCTATGGCAACACCACGATAATCATCCTCGGACTCGATTTTGAAACTGTGTTTTGTTTTCTCGCACTCCAGGAAATAAAATTGCCACCAAAATATATACAATAACCGCTAGTAGAGCGCCTGTCATCTAAATTACCATCCCAGTTTGCATCAGAATATGCTTGAAGAGAACAATCCTTGTTGCGTTTCAGATGCAAACCATAATTAATTGTATTTTTGAGATAGCGAAGAATCCTCTTAACCAATTCCGGTGCTCGTCATAAGGTTCATGCATGTATTGACATACCTTATTGACTTCATAAATATCTTGGCCTCGTCGGATGTAAATATTGTAGCGCTCCAACAATATTGTGGTATAAAAGTCGGATGCTGCAAACTTGGTGGTACCAAGCTTTCGGGAGTATTCGTGCAGAAGGAGCTAGTGTGTGTACACAGGTTTTACACCATCAAGCTTCGTGCTCTTTAGAAGATCCGCTACATACTTTCTTTGCTTCAAAACCAATTCATTAGGTTGTCTCAGTACCTCCACCCCCAAAAGTAACTTAAATCACCCATGTCTTTCAAAGCAAAAGATGCACCAAGATACGAGATAAGATTTTGTATCTTATCATGATGGAAACTGTGACAATTATGTCATCCACATAGATAAGAACATAAGTAATCGAATCATCGGTTTTTTAAATAAACAAGGAACTGTGAGATGGATCCAATGAACCCTAATTGCCGCAAGTAGGAACCGAGTTTAGAAAACCAAGCCCTTGGCGCTGTTTAAGCCATAAAGTGACTTATGCGGCTTGCAATCATGGTTTGGATAATCCGGATCCACAAATCCAGTGGATGACGCATGTACACATATTCTTCCAACCGACCATGGAGGAAAGCATTTTCTACGGAGTCAAGCCAGCTGATCGATTCATAATCGCACTTTAAAGTACCAATGATGGTACAAGGCTTAATGACTTGAGCTAAAATTCTCTCCATAGTCCAAACCTCTTGCCGATTGTAGCCCTTGGCTACAAGACGCAGCCTTATACTTGTCTATACTCCCATCGGGATTACGTTTCACATATAAACCCACTTCGAACCAACAACATTCATGCCTTTTTCGTACTTTACCAAGGGAATATGTGCCATTGCGAATTAAGGCATTGATCGGAACTTCCATGGCGCTTTCCACTTGGGGTTTTCGGAAGCCATCTCATGAACAAGTTGGATCCATATAAACATCTTCGAGTGAGTGGGTGCTTGATCTTTGTCAAACATAACTTTTGAACAGGTTTGACAATACCATCTTTGGATCGCGTCACCATCGAGTGTGTTACATCTTCTTTGACTTCTTGGTCATTTCTTTGTTGTATTCTTTGGTGAGTGAGTCTTTTGGAGCAGACGCTGCATATAATGAGTACGAGTTGATTGAATTAGTCTGATATAGACAACTATTGTTGTGGTACTGTGTATTTAGTGAGGTAGACATAGCCGGTGTGCTAGGTGTGTTACTATTATTCGATCGGTGAAGCGTACGAGTAGGCTTCACTATGCTGTGCGGTTGCTCGGATGTAGTTCGCGAATACATTTATGCAGTCGTCTAATAAATTGAGGTGACAACAAAAAATTAGTGTTGGAAGGAGTTTTACCTTAGGAGCCGAGGATCGTTCGCCTGAGAAGCTGAAATGGGAATGTACTTTTCTTCAAATCGAACATGTCGCGATATTTAGATTCTTCTGTTTCTTGATGAAGACACACGTATCCTTTGTGCATTGTTATATCCTATAAAGATACATGGGAGAGATATGGGATCCGGTTGGTTGTATTATAACTTCTAAGGCATGGATAGGCTAAACACCCAAAAACACAAATAAACTTGTAGTCCGGTTTGAGGTTAAATAGAAGCTCTAAAGGTGTTGAACTTTCGACACGGATTTAGGTAGCCGGTTTATAAGATAACAAGTGGTGAAAGCATACGCCAAAAAATTTTTGGGCATATGTGCATTAAATAAGAAAGCTAGACTGATTACGTAATATGTCGAATACGACATTCTCGTTTAAACCGTTCTGGGAGATGTATGTGGACATGAAAAACGATGTCGAATTCGGATGCACCGAGATAATAAGTAAATTTTTTGAATTCTAATGCATTGTCCGACCAGAAAAACCTTTATTTTATGGTATGTCAAGTTCTCTACTTGTTTATGGAAAGTGATAAAATGTTTTGCGGCGCATCAGGATCGTATCAAGAGGAAACACCCATGTAAAATGAGAAAAGACATCCATTATGAGTAAATAATAACGGTAATCGAGACCTTGATATATTGGGAGAAACCCAAATATCCGACATAACCAAACTCAATCGTTTGTCATAGGCAGTGCTACTTGAGGTAAACGACAACTTCTTGCTTTTTTACTAAGATGGCAAGAGTGGCAAAAATCAAACCTCTTATTGGAAAATAAAGAGAATTTGTAAGACAAACTTGAGACACGGTTTTTAACATGGGATGTCTAATCTTTGGTGTCAGTAATCGGAAGGAAGACAGCAACATTTGCTTGCTGGCACCTGCGTTGTCCATCTTGTCTAATCCTTCAAACACGTAAATTCCATTCCTATTCAACCCTCGTAGCGAGTGATCCCGGATGCTTTTCCTTCACAAGAAAATGAGAATCGTGAAAATAAAAAAAACACATTGTTGTCTTTACAAAATTGACACACGGACAACAAGTTTGCTTTAATATCGGGCACATGGTATATGTTATTTAACAAAACGATCGATCCGGAGTTGTGAGTGAAAATCCCATTACCAACATGTGCAATTTTAAGAGTATTACCATTGCCAACATGTACCACTTCGGTGCATCATATTCATGAGGTATTGTAAGATTTTCCGCACGTAAGATGATGAGTCACCCATTCATTTCCTCTTGCACCATTTGGAAGTGCAATATATGTAGTTGGTTACGGGTTTGATTGTTGCTAAGGTTTGATACGAAACCAACAACGACTTGCCCGATAATTATCCTTTTTGCGGGTCTGACGGGGTTCCTCAAACTTCTTTTTATGTGATGGTGAGAATCGCAATTTGTGATTGTTGTTCTAATCTTTGAAAGTGTCCACGATTAGCATTGTTGTAGTGTCTTCGGTGCGAGATTTGTTGGATGAACCACGGTTATAATAGCTACATTTGCTATGGGTTGTTGGATTGCGAGAGAGATGTTGCTCGAGCCTCATATCAAACGTCGGTAGGTGAGCATAGAAAGTTTGCATATCCAAGTCTCCTGGTCTTTCAATGAAGTGACTATTGGATCATATGTTGATTCAATCCATTTACAAATGGATTGTTTCATCTCATCGGCATTAACAACATAGCATGTTGCTTTGCAGTTGTGCAAATAATGATTTAGCATCATTAAAATAAGCTATGAGATTTATTACCTTTGTTCGGGGAACGGAGTTGTTTAATGTATCCGATGAAACTTTGTTTTGGAGCATATTCGCTTCTAACACATCCCATACTTCCCTTTGCAATGTCTAAATCTCTAACAACCCTAAAACTTCGGTGAGACGGGGTCGTAGTTCAACCAACCAACTAGCAGTGAGTCTTGCTCTCATATGATGTATAATCGGGTTACCACCGTAGAATTTGGTAAAGTTTTGGTGGTATTGTTTTTGTTCCATCGATGAAAAACCGGCTAAGCCATAGCCCTTGGAGAATGGTTTGAACCGTGTCTTCCATAGTGGATAATTTGTTTCTGTCAATTTCAGAGTTACCAGGTGATGAATCTGGACATTTCTGAGTTGAGATGTTGTTGTCATGATAGGGTTTTGATTTTTTTTTTTTTTTTTTTTTTTTTTTTTTTGAACGTAGAAAACTGGATCTAGGTTGATACCAAGTTAGAAAAGATATTTGGTAGAATACTTCCCACGGTTTCATTTGTGGAGTCGATGATTTATTTATATCTTTCAAAGAGATGCAAAGTAGATCGTTATAACTACTTAGCTACTCAATGGCGAAGAAGAGTGCTATATTGACGCTAACAAGAAGAACATAAAAATAGAATAAAGACTCTCCTGTGAACTCGGTCTTCTTGGTGGTTATTGTTTTTGTAGCGAGTTTTAGTCACGAGTTGGTAACCTTAACACTTTGAAATATAAAAACACCACTAGATCTACAGATATTCGCTCTTAAGCATAATTTACAGGCATTTACTATTTCATAATAGATATTTTGAAACATAAACCCTACCACGAAATACAACAAAGAATACAATCATACAAACAAAATACCAAATAAGCTTCATCTATACAAATCACACTAAATGATTTAAAACTAATAACAATAAGATAAACCCAATCCCATTTCATGAACTCAAAACAGATGAAATCAAAATTCACGGTACTTAAGTAGATGATTCACATAGAGAAGAAGAAGCAAAGAAATCACTGAGAGAATGAAAGAAGATTTAGGTTCAGACCATTGCCGAAGATCGAGCAGTTTCTCCGCTCCTAGGGACTACTCTCCCGAGATCACTCAAACGATCAAAGAGAAATAAGGCTATAGAGAAGATACTACATATATAAACCCTAGGTATTAATTGGACGTCCTGGATTTGTTGATTGTAGGCCACGCGAATGGGGTCTTTCCAAATAAGAAAAGAGGTAAAAGCGGGAATCTTGCTTTTAGGCGAACCGTCATTTTGGACATACTCACAAATTTTGGGGCATAAGATAAAACCGGGATACTAAATGGTGTTTCTATATTTTTCAAGGCAAAATATTCTTGAATGATTAGTGTTGAATTAGTGCCAAGTGTAATGATTAGTTGTTATTGATTAGAGTTAGTGTTAGTGTTAATTTGGGAGAGTAGTTTTTTTTTTTTTAAAAGAGATTGTTAGGGTTATTATATAAGAAGATGAAGTGAGAAAAAAATTTTTGCGAGATCTTTGTGATTCTAGATAAATGCGGTAGATCCAAAGTGAGGAAGTTGAATCCTCGTCACATAAAGCTAAGAAAATACAAATTAATTATGATGGAGATCCCGAGATGGTTTATTTCTTGGATTATAAAAACAATTTTACCAAAACTCAAACTCAAACTCTATCTCAATCTCAAGATGACAATTTTGGAGCCAAATCTCAAGATGAGTACATAGATGAGGAACTCAATACTAATAATACACATGTACAATTCTAGACGATGTTTAATGTCCATTTTGTAGCTTGAGTTCACCAAAAGATTGGATTTTTTGTAAGTAGTTAGACACAACATGATTAGGTTCGGCACATATTTAATGTGTTGAACCTTGTTAAATATGAACAGTTCGTCTTATACGATCGAATCTGCTATCAGTCAAATTTTGAATGAATTAATTTCTGCTAAACTTAATGTCAAAGTTCAGCTATTAACGGCTGTGATTATATAAGCCAAACATATTGGAATAATGGATGATCAGTCAAGGCCTGTTGATAATAAAAAAACATCCCAAAGGATTGAACAAAAATCCAAACCTTCTGAAATTCAAATTCTTTGAAACTATTTAGGTAATGGATATTTGTATAAAGAAGAATCAACAACTATAGCACTTAGCAGGTAAGGAATCTACCTTGATTAACTATTTGAGATAACAGAAAATAACGAAATGGGATCTCAAACTAGGTGGAGTCGCGGATCTGGTGCTTTATCTTTAAGGTATTTAACGACTCTGCTATCTTGATTGTGCTACTTGAGTCAAAAAATTGTCGAACACTATGGGATGAAAGCAGTGATAACTCTCTTATCCGATTCTGCAGTACGCCGCAATCGAACCCACAAACATCTCTATCTAACACTTGCCGAACTTCGAAATAGATGAAAAAGCGTATATTCGTCTTCTCCGAGAAGCGCACTCTTTTATAAGTGCAAAATGCATCAATCGGTTTTAATGAAAATAAATTTAGCAATAGGAGTCGCACTTGAAAATCCTCCCTAACGACCATAAAGCGGCAACATTAAATTTACCAAAAATTAATGTAATTAATTAGGAATATTAAGTTGAAGACCGTTTTGGAAATGCGAGAGATTAAAAGCGTTGAAAAATAAATTCTACGGATCGAGCGATTATTAAGTTGAAAGCCGTTTTGAAATTAATGTA
>JAJJWW010005024.1:0-48846 GCA_023531295.1 Papaver armeniacum
GTAAGCGTTTAGAAGACAGTGATGAAGAAGATGGCACTGGAGAAGATGAAATAGGGGTAGGCTGTGTAGAGGATAAAGGAGATAAGGGCACGAGGATGCAAACAAAATGGAAGAACGGGTTCTTGAGAAGAAGTATGAGAGAAAGATGATAGATGAGTGGCGGTAATAGGATTGGGCCAAGCCAAAAGAGTATTAGTAGAAGGATTAGATTTTAAGAGAGGAATGATAGTACCAGGTATCCTTAGGAAAAGGAAGAGAGACTCATCAAAAACAACATGACGAGAGATATAGACTTTGTTACTCTTAGCTTCAAGACACTTATAACCTTTATGTCGATCACTGTAACCAATAAAAATACAAGGTAGTGTTTTGGGTTGTAACTTATTTTGACGAAAGTGATTTAGAAGAGGATAACATCGACAACCAAAAGCTTTCAAAAAAGAGTAATCAGGTGGACGATTATGAATGAGAGAATATGGAGAATTATTGGATAAAGTAGGAGTAGGTAGACGATTTATCAAGTACACAGCTGTTGCATAAAACTCAGCCCAAAATTTTTCAGGAAAACCACTTTGAAGCATTAAAGCCCGACCAGTTTCAGTAATATGGCGAATCTTTCGTTCAGCAAGACCATTTTGTTGAGGTGTGCTAGGACAAGAAGATCGACTGAGTATACCATGCGTAGTTAAAAAGGATTTTAATGGTTCAGCATATTCAGTGCCACCATCAGTTTGTAACACTTGTATTTGGGTTGAAAATTGAGTTTCAATCATAGCTTTAAAGTTAAGGAAGCAACGAAACACTTTTGTTTTGTACTGCAAGAAATATATCCAAGAGAAGCGAGAATATTCATCAACAAACAAGAGAAAGTAGCGAAAACCACAATTTGATAAGAAAGGTGTGGGACCCCATAAATCAGAATGTATAACAGAACCAATTGTATTTGAATAAGTACTTCGAGATGAAAAGGGTAGTCGATGATGCTTAGCACCAACACAACTAGAACAAATAGAACTAGGTAAAGAAGAACTAGTAGAATCTAAAGATAAGCTAGACTTAAGAGAGTGAAAAACTGCATTGTTGGGATGACCTAAACGCATATGCCATATAGTTGGAGTAGCACGAATACCAATGGTAGCTGCGGAAAAAGCTGAGAACTGTGATGAGTGAGATGGAGAGGTAGCATTGGAAAGGATAGGGTACATGCCAGCTTCATTCTTGCCCTTGTACAGAAGAGTTCCCGTTAATCGATCCTGTATAGAAAAACCATGACGATCAAAGTGAAAAACACAGTCAGAATCTCGTGTAAGTTGACCAACAGATACTAAATTTTTAGCAAGAGAGGGAACATGAAGAGTGTTCTTCAGAGTCAACGTTGAGGATGGTGAGGTAAGTGTTACATCACCAATTCAGGTGATAGGTAGTAGTTTACCATCACCAGCAGAAGCGTATCATTACCATTGTAATCAAGTCGATTGGTCATCTGTGAAGAGTCAGACGTCATATGGGCAGAAGCAGCAGTATTAGTAAACCAATGATTTTCATACGGCATAGGTTGAATCTGCATCGCTGAAAAGGATTACGGAAGATCATAGTTGGAAGCAGGATTAAGACGGTTACAAGTTTGTGATGTGTGTCCTCTGGTATTGCACCACTGACAGATAACAACTTGAGTTTGAGGAGGAGGACCAAGAACATATCCAACTTTATTGTTACGACTATATGAGCGTCCATATGATGAGTTATGGACTCCACCAGAGAGTTGAAAACCGTTGTTGTTGCCAGAGGGTTGAAAACCATTGTTGTTGCCATGACCATTACCTGCATTCCAGTGTTGAGTATTTCCATTGTTGGTCCAACCACTATTCCAAGTGGATCGACCTCCAAAGCATTATGACCACCACGATTGGAAGTGTTATAAGAACCACGACCAAAGCCTCCACCACGACCACGATGCGGGTTATTGTTCGAACCATGACCACGACCAGGATTATGATATGAACTCGAACCAGGATGTTGACTACCACGACCAGTAGATGCACCATCAAAGAAGGAGACCGGACTTTGAATGTCAGCAGCGTGGGTGTGTAGATTTTGCAGATATTGAAGGTGAGATTCATGATGTAACAGCAAGGCATGAAGCTCAGTGAAGGTAGGAAAGAGTGGTACGGGCAATGACTGCTGTGTAGATGTTCGACCAATCAGCACCCAAGCCTCGTAGTGTCGTAGAGACAAGTTCAAGATCAGACACGGGTTGAAGGATAGCAGCTAAGGAATCAGATATTTCCTTTATCTTCAGGATATATTCAGATATGGTTGAATTACCTTTTTGAATAGTTGTCAGACTTGCTTTGAGTTGTAGAATGCGTGCAGGATTAATTGTTGCATATGTAGAACGAAGATAGTTCCATACATCACGAGAATTGCCACGACGTGCACACTCAGCTTTCATAGTGTCGATGAGAAGCAGGTTAATCCATGACATGATCGTTTGATCAATAACTTCCCATTCCTCATAGGTCGGGTTAAGAGTTCTAGCTTGAGTTTCTTCATCAACAAGCTCTTTTCGCTGGTATTTCATAAGAGTCATCAAGGTATTTGTAAAGTCTTTGCGATTTAAGAATAGGAAGAATCTGTGATTCCCAAAGAAGATAGTTGGTTCGATCTAAGAGAACTATTTTGGTAGAAGAGGGCATGAAAGGTGATTTTTCCAACAAGGGAGAACAAGAGTTAGACATGAGAGAACCGATACTTTGTGAAGCAGAGGCAGGAACAGTTGGAGAGCCAAAGCTTGGATGAGAAGCCATAGTGCTTGAGGTAGAAGAAGCCATAGTGCTAGAGGTAAAGGAAGCAGATGAAGATGAAGCCATAGTACTAGAGATTGAAGAAGCGGATGAAGTCATGAGATCGGAGAAGCAGACTAGGGTTTTGAAAAAGAAAAAATTGAGGCTAGGGTTTTGGAGAGATCGTTCTGGCTCTTGGTACCATGAACAATTGTATAATCTCTTGTACCCTAATAAGGTGGTAGAGGCGTATATTTATATTAAGCTTAATGGACATATACATTGGACTCTTTACAAGAAACCAACTTAAGTACATGGACTATACATGGACAATACATATTCATTGGACTATATTCTTCAACCTAGGGTAAGCATGATGATTTGCGGTTAATTACTTTTAGAAAAATGATTAATATTGATTATGTTAATCCTTGGTTAAAAAATACGAATGAATTCACTCCAGCCATTGTTTGTGGACAGAAAATTGGGTTAGATGGTTTAAGGGCTAAGGTAAGCTCGGTGACGGAGCTGGACTTTTTCCCAAGTGGGGGCAAATTCATATGGTAAAAATCAGTATATACTAGACGGTATGCGGCACGAAGGCCACTGATTTTTGGACATTTTATTGACTTTTTAGTATTAACTAAATCAAATCATAAAAAATTTGGATTTAAATTAGATATTGTAATTTAGATCGTTTTTTTGTTTTTACGTCATACATCTGATGCATTTGTATTAATTTTACATGAATTTTATAATTTTGACCCATTAAAAATAAAATTTCAATTTTATCAAGCATATTTGCCCCCACAAGACATGAAATTACAAAAATTATAAACCTATATTGATGGGATTTCAAAAATAAGTGGGGTCGGCGGACCCAATTTGTCCCTACATCCCTCCGTCCCTGGGTAAG
Source organism: Papaver armeniacum (assembly GCA_023531295.1). Classification (NCBI taxonomy): domain Eukaryota; kingdom Viridiplantae; phylum Streptophyta; class Magnoliopsida; order Ranunculales; family Papaveraceae; genus Papaver; species Papaver armeniacum. The sequence continues at coordinate 3,700 of JAJJWW010005024.1, forward strand.
CTGGTTGTTATTTCTCTTTAAGCTGGGTGTTTTCTTAACTTTTGGCATCGATCTTTTAGTAACACGGTAGTAATACGGTTGAACAAACTTTGAGCGTCATCGATAGAGGTCCATTTATCGTAACGTCGTATGATCGATGTTCCTCTCCTTTTCAGGAATCTTAACAACTTAAGCGGAGACATCCTAAGACTCTTCTTGCTCAAATGACAAGAAATTAAATAATGTTTGTAAATGTTAGTTCATTGATCAGACTCTTCTTGCTTTTGGGATCAAAGTTTATAGTTCAAAATGTTTGACACATTTTTCCTACACTCATAATCTGGAGTGGATTTGGTGGTTGGGGGGCAGATAATCGGAACAAGTCAAACACATCCGGTGCTTCCAGTTCCAGGACTATTTATTGGGGTAATTATTTTTATTTCTTTTGGGTTAATTTGCGTTCCCTCCCCTGACCAAGATCATAATTAGCGTTACCTCCCTACGAAATTAAATTAGTGAAACCTCCCTCGTTACATTTTCCGTCCAAAGCTGGTTATCCTAGTCGAGGAGTTTTATACACGTGGACCAGTTTTTACACTTGGACTTTGACTTTCCCAGAATACCTCCCCTGGCCAAGATCATAATTAGCGTTACCTCCCTACCAGTTTTTACACGTGGGAAAGTCAAAGTCCACGTGTAGAAGCTCGGTCCACGTGTACAAAGCTGGCAGTCGGGATAACCAGCTTTGGACGGAAAATGTAACGAGGGAGGTTTCACTAATTTAATTTTTGTAGGGAAGTAACGCTAATTATGATCTTGGTCAGGAGGTAACGCAAATTATCCCATTTCTTTTTGCGGATAAAATGCACGACATTTTTGAGGCGACCCGAAAGAATTAGGGCGACACAAAATGACAAAATAGGTTGAAAATACTTATATGTCCCTTCATAATCGGTAGTTTAGAAAAAAAAAATTATCTACCGATTGTGACTATGTTCTTTTCTTCCTAGCTTTGGTTTTGAAATAATTAAATTTGGGGCTACGCCCATAATCGGGAGGCAATAAACATTATGAAACTACCGATTGTACAATCGGTAGGTAATAAACATCATGAAACTACCGATTGTGGAAATAGAGAAATCTAAAATTCCTATTGGTTTTTGAAAATTTCGAATTTGGGGCTACTACCATAATCGGGAGGCAATAAACATTATGAAACTACCGATTGTACAATCGGTAGGCAATAAACATCATGAAACTACCGATTGTGGAAATAGAGAAATCTAAATTTCCTATTGCTTTTTGAAAATTTCGAATTTGGGGCTACTACCATAATCGGGAGGCAATAAACATTATGAAACTACCGATTGTACAATCGGTACGCAATAAACATCATGAAACTACCGATTGTGGAAATAGAGAAATCTAAAATTCCTATTGGTTTTTGAAAATTTCGAATTTGGGGCTACTACCATAATCAGTAGGCAATAAACATCTAGAAACTACCGATTGTACAATCGGTAGGCAATAAACATCATCAAACTACCGATTGTGGAAATAGAGAAATCTAAAATTCCTATTGGTTTTTGAAAATTTTGAATTTGGGGCTATTACCATAATCGGGAGGCAATAAACATTATGAAACTACCGATTGTACAATCGGTAGGCAATAAACATTATAAAACTACCGATTGTGGAAATAGAGAAATCTAAAATTCCTATTGGTTTTTGAAAATTTCGAATTTGGGGCTATTCCCATAATCGGGAGGTAATAAACATTATGAAACTACCGATTGTACAATCGGTAGGCAATAAACATCATGAAACTACCGATTGTGGAAATTCTCAATCTAAAATTCCTATTGGTTTTTTAAAATTTCGCATTTAGGGCTACTACCATAATCGGGAGGCAATAAACATTATGAAACTACCGATTGTACAATCGGTAGGAAATAAACATCATGAAACTACCGATTGTTGGAAATTCTCAATCATATGAAAATGGAATCTCCTCTATATAACAAATTTCTCCCGATTGTAGACTAAACTACCGATTATGGAGGGCATATTTGCCATTTCGAAAAATTTGAGATAAGGGGTGGCTTTGTTTTAGGTTTGGGTGACCTTTTTTGTCATTTTGTGTCGCCCCTAATTCTTTTGGGGTCGGCCCTAAAAATGTCAGGATAAAATGGCAAGGGCCAAAATGACATATTGGAATCTCTATCATAATGAAACAAACTACTAATAATATGGGTTTTATGGCTGGAAAGGAATAGTAGGGTGCATGGAGGGAGAAGCAAATCTAAAGATGAACTTGTTAAAGTAGTGATTTTGAATATCCGCTTGTGGAGTACGGACACAAAAATCTTCGATGACTTCACGATGGACCAAATTATATATAATCTGGGAGGATGTAATCTGCATGTAATTGAGGTTTTTTTTTTTTGGTTGGTCTGGTCTCTTTGATCGCAGTTGTACAGCTACCCTATAAATACCCCTTTTTCTTTTCAATATATCCTTTTTCCTCAAAAAATATTTGTTTTAATTGATGTAAGAACTGTTGTGATGACTCCCTCAACGAAATCAGGTTCTTGATGAACATTTGCAAGTGTTTTGTTGCTACGATATTGTTTTCTTTTTCGAATGTTTGAAGCCCATGTGTACCAAGCGACAAAGCATAAGTGCATAACGTTTCCGGAGAAATGTATCACTTGCTCAGTGACTTGGCATCACAAAGACTAGGAGACGCCCGCTTAAGTCCCAAAGATGAAACAAAATAAGCCCAGACGCTCCATAAAAACTTGCACCGTTGCCGTTACATAAGAAGCATTGCACTGTTGCTGCATTCTCAGTTTCAGTGGGTCTTTGAAATTTGAAGCCATCCCGTCGACGTCACGAGGTAAAATTTCCTATATACTGCAAAACACTGAGTTGGTCATCAGAATATATACTATCTCATCGATAATGAATTAGTACCTCAAGTCTTGAACTATACCATCCATATAGTCATATACCTTACTACACTTTGTGAAATATAACCCAAACCCGTGATGTTGTACTTCAAGTTGGAACTTCCAGCCCTGCCTGCGGTTAGACCTAACCTGAGACCGTCATGTCCTGTAGCCCAGGGAAGAACTATCCATACATTGCCTGCCTCCAAAATCAGTTGACTATATAAGATTCAAACTATTACGCATGGGACCGTATAAAGGGACATTCACATTTTTCCAAGCCAAAATACACAATTTAAATAAGAGGGAGGACCTTCATACATGATTTGTGTCATTTTCTCCGTAAAATCCAAATGACGATGAATCTAAATCTAATACTTTGATGATACGTTCCTCTTATAGGACTCTACGTTCCTACCAAAAATGAGCACGATTCGAGACGTGTAACACAACCATCTACCCCTTTCAATATCAGCCATTAAAAGTTAACAGTTGAAATTAAGATCGGTAGATAGTGAGGTTTGGTATCTCGAATCGTGCTCATTTTTGTAGGAATGTAGAGTCTTATAATAGGAACATATCATTAAAGTATTAGATTTAGATTCATTGTCATTTAATTTTGTGGAGAAAATGGCGCAAATCATGTATGATAGTGTCCATTTAAGAGTGTTTATGGATCCCCCTCTTTAAATAATAATAAGTTTTGTATGATTTATACCATGCCAATTTTTTTCTCTTAATCTCGTAAAAAAACAAAAAAAAAGAAATATCGTTTTAATGTACAATCTCATCTCAGCAGGAACAATCAACATGCACTAGATAATTTTGTGGTGTCTATTATATATTATATATTAGCTTGGGTTAAATTTATTTTGAACTAAACACCAATACCACAAAAAAAAAATACATTGAAGTGATGAACCATCACATTTTGCAATAACAAATCCAAACCCGTGCCGTAACGGCACGGAGTCATACCTAGTATTATCTATATGAACTAGGTCAACCAAAATGTAATCAATAATTTTCACTATATAAATGGGTTTAGAGGTCTCTTAATTCATCATAAGTTCTGCAAATAACAACTTGTTAGATCTTTTAGTTTCTTCCTTGCGTCCATTACTCATCATGGCACGGCTCTCGGTCTCTCTAGTTTAGGGATGGCCATTTGCACCATCCAAACCCATCCCAGTGGTACCCGTCCTCGCTTGGGTAGGGTTTTACCCGCGACAAATGGGGATGGGGTTGGGTATGGGTACTCCAGAAATCTAAGCTACGGGATGGGGCGGGATGGGATTCAAGTCCCGCCTCATACCCGCCCCGTTGTTTTCATATTATAAGGGTTTCGACTTTTATGCAAGAATTTGTATCGAATTTTATACTTCTACCACTTAGTCGAGCTTTCTTACATTTATTATATTCTTGATCGTTCTTGTATATACATCACTTTCATTTCTTTGTTGTGATCGAGACACATTCTTTGATCGTTCTTGTATCGAAAGGACAAAATAGAAAAACTAAGAAGTCATTTAAAGATTCTTTTGATTCACCTTAAGATGAATTTCTCGAATTTAAAATTTTAGAATGCATTATTCTTATGTTATTAATTTTGTTTGCTTCATATTTAAGTTTTGATTATAAATAAATTTATGTATTAACTCCAGTATTCACGGGTAACTCATGGAAAACCAGCCCCAAACGGGTATTCCCCATACCCGCCCGCCCCAATTCATGTGGGTTACTGGGCGGGTATGGGTATTTTTTTTACAAACGGGGCAGTGACTGGGATTGGCATACCCGCCCCATTACCATCCCTACTCTAGTTTATGCTTTAGCCTTCTTTTGTGTAATCAATGTTGCATTGGCTGAGTATGAGCCGTATACTTCCAATTACAAGGAAACTTCCTACGAGAAACCAATTGTGGAGCTACTGCCAATGTATATCTTCCTAAACCAGCTGACGTTGCTCCCCAATATGTAGCTCCAGAAGTCTACTCATCGCCAGCTTGACGTGGCTCCCAAAGTTTATCCTGCGTCACCGGATTACAGTAGCTCCCAAGTATGTTGCTCCTAAAGTCTACCCATCACCTGACTACGTTGTTCCCAAAGTCTACCCATCACCAGCTCCATTGCTCCTAAATATGTCGCTCCCAAAGGTTATCCATCACCAGCTTACATCTCTCCCAAATATGTCGCTTCCCAAAGTTTACCCATCACCGCACACGTCGCTCCCAAAATCTACCCATCACCAGACTTACGTTGCTCCCAAAGTGTACCCATCTTCTGACTTACGTAGCTCCTAAATATATGTACTCATCACCACCACCACCCCGCTTACGTCAGCCCCACGTATATCCATCACAACTTATGTCGCTCCCAAAGTGTACCCATCTCCAAGATACGTAGCTCCCAAATATGTTGTACTCATCACCACCACCAGCAAGCATATGCGACTCCTTGACGAGGTATTAATCTCAAAATAAATTTCTACTTTTTAACTAGCAGTATAATGTAAGTAGGGATCGTCCCAAGGGAGGTATGAAGTTCAAGTTGTTATGCAAATACTCTTAGCAAAGATGATTTTGTTGTAGAAATGTCAAAATTGTAAAATGTATTCAAATATGAGATGTAATTGATTAAAGGTTCAATCAGACTACTAATACAAAACCAAATCGATAGATAGCTATGTTCTTCACATTATCATGTTACTAACAACCCCCGAATAATTAGTACGCTCAACTATTCCGTTATTATCTCCTAGCTCACCGGATACGGAAGCGTTTCGACTACCGGTTCCTACTTGCCAAGTTTCCTAGAGGTACTTTTTTACTAGGTTTGACTTGAACAAGTGCTCAAATTCAGGAGATAAGATTGCTCCCAACATGAACTCAAAAGCATGAATCACCTAACTAGTGTTGATTTCTACATATAGGTACTTAACAAAGTCCCATCATCAATACCTATATTACTACTTGTGTTTATCTTCTCTAGACAATTACGGGTCGAAGAAAATCTAAACTAGCAATAGGATTATGAATCAATTATTTAATTTCGAACTTAAACAATCAACAAATAATCCATAAACAATAATAGCATGGTAGAAATCAATCAATAACATTCATTAATGCAAGAGAACAAGTTTTTCATATCAAATATAGATTCATATTTCGGGCTTCGAAATCGCCCTTAATCAAAGAGAGTTTTAGTTACTCATAATATTGGAGTTCATCATCATCAAATAATAATGGAAATAAAGTAAAGAAGATCAAAATATTAAATGAAAGCAAACCCTAGCTCCGGCTCTCTGCAAACTCCCAAAAGAATACGTGATAAAAATCCCTAAAGTTGTAGAAACTTTTCTCTTTTGTAGCTTTTTATCTCTCCAAAATTAGGTCTTCAAAGCCCAAAGTCCATCTCCAAGAAGTCCACCAAGCCCATAAGTGAGAAAAACCCATGTAGAAAATATGTCCAAAAATAGGTTGTAGAAGTCCCGAAAGTTGGCCGGAAATCCGCCGGAAAATGGCCGAAAAAAAAAGTAGCTCAGGTGACCGGCGAAGTCCGCCCGGTCACCGGTCAAACATAACAGTCAACCATTATAGTTAACGGTTGACTAACGGTAAACGAGTTAACTCGGGTCAACTCAGTCTAGTCAACTGAGTCAGTCACCGAGTCAGAGAGTCAAGTCTAAGTTGATTCTGCCAAGGCCATTGCACATCTAGCCCTGATGGTTGTGCCTTCTCCTGCAGTTTCAGATACAACACCAGGGGTTCCACCACTTCAATAGCAGCTTGAAATCCTGCTCTTGACATCATACATAGAGTCACAGTCACTTGCAATTTCAAATTCAAACAACTAGTATGCTCAGTGCATCAGCTGCCACCACTTCTTTCTTTATCAGTTCAAACTCTTCCCTGCATAGTATATCAGCTCAAGAATGAGCTCAATTCATTGCATCGCCTTCAACGGCCTCAGATTCCTGTAATTATCTACAAGATAACCTGCACAGCCTGAAACCAAGACATGTACAACACACCAACTGCAACTTCTTGTTGTCAATGCTTCATTCCACCTGACACAGCATCTCTGCATTTCAAGCCTAAAGTACTGGGCCATTCATTCTACTTGTCTTGCCACACTTGAACTTCAGTTGCAGTTCCCATCTAACTTTTTATGCCATTGCCACCAACCTGCAACTTCAGCTGCTCCATCTACTACAGCCAGAAGCCATTCAATCATAGCCCTAACATACATCTATTATGTCACTTTTGGCAGCATCAGATCCCTTTCAATTCACCAGTACCAAATACCACTAACTCCTGCGCAACTATCTCAAGCATTTCATACATCCATACCTGCAATTTCACTTGCACCAGTTGCATAGCAACAACCACCCATAGCTCAAAAACCTGCAATTGCTTCAATCACCTCCCTGAAGCACCGATTCTCTCCATTTGGAGTCGAAGCTCACTCGTCCATAACCGCCACCAGTTCACCTGTAACCACAGTAGCACCTACTTGCCTTTTCCACATACAACTCAGTACCCATAATCAGCAGCAACAATTCAGCTTGACTGCAACCCCTTTGAACACAAACTTCAGAACCCATTCCATTGTGGCACAACACCAGTTTCACTATCAATTCCACCTCCTCATCCATTCTCAATCAACCTCAGGCTTGCAATGATAACACAAGGCCTTCCCTTTAATGCCAACTCTTCTCAGATCAACCACATCAGCTCCCCTGTAAGACATTTAATACAATCAAAATACATATTTCATTCATTCCATTGCTGCACATAGACTCCATTCCTGCAATATTCTTCAGAGCATCTCAACACAGAAACAATAGCTCTTGACCCACTGACAAACATGATTGCAACTCGCCTTATACCAAGTCATCATGACCTGAGCCATCTAAACCTGCGTAATCCATTCAGCTTCATCATCTCAACAACAATTAAGGCACATTAGCTCAATCAAAATCATAATTCAACCACCTGAGCCAATGAGCTCAAACCCATTCACTGCCTAGTTGTTCAACTCATATAATTTCTACTTCCAACTCACGTAATCAACCACCAAACCCATCTTGTTCGAGCCAATTCCACCTCTCATGGGACTTCACTGCACAAGACAACTAAATCCATCCTTAAATAGCCTCTGAACTGCAGTTCATACATTCTCAGATGTCCGAAGTGCGAACGATCATCTCATCTCCAAACCGAACCCATTTCACTCCAATCTCGAGCTAAGAACCATGTAACACCACCACCTTTCCTTGTTCTTCCGCTGTTGAGATACCCCAAAAACCCACAAAATCATTCACACAATCCAGTAACATCATCAATTCTTCCCTGTATTCATTCATTACTCTTAATCTCTTCTTTCAGCAACTACTCCGAATTGTACCCATCTTCTATTTCATCACAAGCTCATAATAACTCCAACCCTAACTTGTATTTCCAACAAGAATGAGATGTAAAATGCGACCAAAACCCATCTCATTTCCTTTGTGTTCTTATCCACCGGCCAACCTAGAACCCCCCGACTTCCATTTATGTCGAAACTCATCGAACCCATGAATTCTTCATCTAAGCAGCCACCAGTTCAACTCTCAAACAACGAGTTCATTTAAACCCCTAATTTAATTTCACGGGTTTCATCTTCTCTGGATGTCTAAGCTTCACGATCTTGCCGCCTTGTTTTTCTTGGTTTCAGATAGGGCGAGAGAAAGAAGAACCAATGATGAGAGAAATGATTTTTTCTCAGTAATTTAGGTTTCCGTAGGAATTGAAATGGATATATCCACCTGTGTGATATAGATAAGGGGTAGTAGTTTTCTTAGGCTTGTCGGTTTGAGATAACCGACAAATTAATTTCTTCGTTGCTCAACCGTAGCTAGCTTTTTCTCGCCCGTGGGTGGTCCCTTTGTGCTCCTTTTCGCTCCAAATGAACACCTTTTCCTTCCTAGAAATCTTCTCGCCAAAAACAAACTGTCTCTTTACTTCTCATATTCACTCTTCTCTTCAATGAGAATCATCATTAAAGTTGTCGTGCTTTTCAGACAGAAAAGTTGCATCACTAAAGCCAACATACTTTTCAGACAAAGATGAAGAAATAAAAGTAAATTGTGAGAAATAATCCGCCTCCAAAAGCATTTGCACATGAGATGAGACTTTTGCCCTGTTTTCTTCTTCTTTAGTTCCAAGTGACTCCAAAGTACCTAAATATTCAAAAGCAAACATAAGATACATAATTTACATGAAAACTCGCAAAGAAAGCATAAATACTAGATATAACATTAGGTGTTTATCACACCTATCATTCCTAACCATCACCACCACCACCAACTTACGTCACTCCTAAAGTATACCCATCACCACCTTATGTAGCCCCCAAATATGTGTATGCATCACCACCACCACAAGCTTATGTTGCACCAAAATTACGTCAGCTCCCAAAGTCTACCCATCACCAACTCTACGTCACTCCCAAAGTCTACCCATCACCAGCGTATGTCTCTCCCAAAGTCTACCCATCACCAGCCTTATGTAGCTCCCAAATACGTGTACTCATCACCACCACCACCAGCTTATGTTGTTCCCAAGTACGTTGTTCCCAAAGTCACCCATCACCAGCGTATGTGCGCTGCTAAAGTGTACCCATCCCCCGCTTATGTCGTTCCCAAAGTCTACCCATCACCGACTTTACGTCGTTCCCAAAGTCTACCCATCACCTGCTTACGTCGCTCCAAAATACGTCACTCTCGGATTCTACCCATCTCCGACTTACGTCGCTCCCAAAGTTTACCCGTCATCAGCCTTACGTCGCTCCTAAAGTCTACCCATCACCAGCCTACGACATTCCCAAAGTCTACCCATCACCTCGCTACGCCGCTCCGAAATACGCATACCCATCACCACCACCACCGACTTATGTCGCCCCAAATATGTCTATCCATCTCCACCACCACCAGCAACTTACTACTAAAAATCTCCCCGACTATTAAAGTACACCCCACCACCATAATATTTTACCTAAGACTTTCATTATCACCTCAGTACATATGTTTTCCCGGTTAGTTTTAACAATGACATGTTCTAACTAGCTCATTCACATGCATCTACCATTTTCTCCATTCGCCGGGTTTTATTTACGTTTTGTGGGATCTCTCATGTGTTTACAGGAGCCATACTTTTGTTTATTTCGACAATCAACGTCTGAAATAAAGGTTGATTGGATGTATATCAACACCTAATGGGTTGATTCCTTTTGATTTTATTTTTATTTTTATTTTTTAAAAAATCCAATATGTATGTGTGAGATTGGGTTCTGGTATATGTAACATAATGAACTACCATATGACTTCATTCTACAAAATGACCTAGTATAATGAACTAATATTATGAGTTCATTCTACCATATGAAGTACCATTAGGAGTTCATTCTACAATATGAACACCTATCACGAGTTCATTCTACAATATGGAGTACCTTTTACAAGTTCATTTTATAATATGAACTACCGTAATGAAGACCTATTACAAGTTCATCTTACAACATGAACTACCATACTTTATCATTACGAGTTCATTTAATAACACGAATTAACAATCCTACAAAATGAACAACCATTATGAGTTCATTCGACGATAAGAACATCTATCACGAGTTCATTATACAATATGAACTACAATAATGAACTGACATTGCGAGTTCATTCTTCAGAATGAACTACTATTATGAGTTCATTCTACAAAATATATTGCTAGCATATACGAGTTCATTCTACGAAATGAACTGCTAAACTAGAATGAACTACCATGTTCTAAAATAGTGTTCATTCTCGGATATGAACTATTATTATACTGAAAAAAATTAAAACTATGGACCTGACATGACGTCACTATGACCATTAGCGCATTTATTAAATTAATCAGCATGCTTACGTAAGAATTACCGGAGTACCTTTTTTCATGCGGTCGTGTTCCACGACGTAACCATAAACACTAACCGACATCACCTATACCAAACTCTAAATTCTCATGCTACCGCGCCAAGGCATGCCAACCATGCCAGCCGCACCACTGTGCCAATGGCAAACCGTGCCAGCCACATCTCCTCGCCAAGGCATGCCGACCATGCCAGCCGCACTACTGCGCCAATAGAAAACCATGCCAAGCCAAACCGCACCTTGCCTTGGCCCTAGCCATGCTAGCCGCACCATATGCCAAACGGCATGCCAAGCCCTTGGCCCCACATACCAAGCCAAACAAAGACCTTGCCTTGGCCCTTAGCCATGCTAGCCGCACCATGTGCCAACGGCATGCCAAACCCTTGGCCCCACACGCCAAGCCAACCGCACCTTGCCTTAGCCCCCATCCAACCTAGCCGCGCCACCATGCCGGCCTTCCCTATGCGGCTACTCAAAACGAAGGCGTGCGACAATCAACTGGCCGCCCTTCAATCCCAGGAGAAAATCCTAGCCGCCCAAGGTTACCAGACAACGCATGGTAACCATTGGCCCGAAACCCCTAGTTTTACCACGCCAAACCGCGCTAAGGCATGGCATGCCAACCTAGCTCGCGCCACCAGTGCCGGCCTTCCCTATGCGGCTACTAAAACGAAGGCGATGCGACAATCAACGGTCGCCCTTCAATCCCAGGAGCAAATCCTAAGCCATCCAAGGTTACCGCACAACGTATGGTAACCTTTGATCCGAAACCCTAGTTTGGCTACGCCAAACCGCGCCGGGCATGCCATGCCAATGGCATGCCAACCTAGCCGCGCCACCATGCTGGCCTTCCCTATGCGACTACCAAAACGAAGGCGTGCGACGATCAACGGTCGCCCTTCAATCTCATGAGAAAATCCTAGCCGTCCAAGGTTAGCAGACAACGTATGGTAACCTTTGACCCGAAATCTGGTTTGGCCATGCAATTAGCATGCCAACCTAGCCGCACCACCATGCTGGCCTTCCCTATGCAGCTACCAAAGCGAAGGCGTTCGACAATCAACGGTCACCCTTCAATCCCAGGAGCAAATCCTAGCCGTCCAAGGTTACCAGACAACGCATGGTAACCTTTGACCCGAAACCCTAGTTTGGCCACGCCAAACCGCGCCAAGGCATGCCATGCCAATGGCATGCCAACCTAGCCGCGCCACCATGCTGGCCTTCCCTATGCGGCTATCGAAACGAAGGCGAGCGACAATCAACGGTCGCCCTTCAATCCCAGGAGCGAATCCTAGCCATCCAAGGTTACCAGACAACGCATGGTAACCTTTGACCCGAAACCCTAGTTTGGCCACGCCAAACCGCGCCAAGGCATGCCAACCTAGCCGCGCCACCATGCTGGGCTTCCCTATGCGGCTACCAAAACGAAGGCGTGCGACGATCAACGGTCGCCCTTCAATCTCGAGAGAAAATCTTAGCCGTCCAAGGTTACTAGACAACGCATGGTAACCTTTGACCCGAAATCTAGTTTGGCCACGCCAAACCGCGCCAATGGCATGCCAAACTTGTCGCGCCACCATGCTAGCCTTCCCTATGCAACTACCAAAGAACAAAGCGTGCAATGATCAATGGCTACCTTTCCTCTTAAGATGCAAAATCTCGACCGTCGAAGGTCACCAAGCCAGCAAGTCTCCCAAGCTCGACTTGCCAGGCAACAACAACATGCTACATGTTTTCCACGAAAACATTCGAGACATCAACACATATCACAAACTGGGGGATCCAATTTGGGTATTGGTTTGGCATTTTACAGCGTGCGGCGTACACCACGCCCGTAATAAGAAAGTGTAATGAGAATAAGGTAGTTAGTAAACATGGGATATAAAGGTGAAACGCTTTTTTTTATGGAACATCAATTCCAAGCGACCGGTCATCACCTCCTCCCATTTACTCACCCATTTACCATTTTCTTAATGAGCGTAGTACGCCACTTCGACTTGTATAAATAGGTCTCATATATTTCCACCGAACGACAAGTTCACTGTGGAGAACACAAACACTCAAAAACATTTTGCTAGTTTTCCATCTATTAGCTTCATTTTCTCGATACAAGTCGTGAACAACTACTCTTCCAATCAACTCCGGTCTCAACACTTTCTTCGCTTTCCCTCCCCAAACCAACTCATTCTCCTCTTCTTTGTGACCGAAGCAAGTCCGGAACGGCCATTTCTCGTTTAGGCCGATTTGCATGTATTAATCTCTCGAATCTAAAGTACTCCTCGCAGACATTATTTAGGGTTTAAATTCGTTTCTCACCCACACACCCGAAACCAAAATCAACATAAACCATTTTTACCCTCAAACAATTGGCGACCACAATGGGAGATTGATTTTTCGGTTACAATGTCAATTTTCAATCCTCGGTCTCATACTTCAACCCAGACGTCAGGACGATAGAATCAAACGATTCACTCAGGGATCGACGAATCAGCTACCAGGCGGCCCGATTACCAGTCGTGACACGGAAAGGGACGACTGGGAACTTTCGAAGGTGATAGAAGCAAACGATCCGCTCAGGGATCTGCAACTCAGTTACCAGGCGACTCAGTTACCAGACACGACAAGAGGTGACTGGGGACTTCCAAGATGATAGAAGCAAACGACCCGCCCAGGGATCGACGACTCGGTTATCAGATGACTCAGAGACGACTGGGGACTTTCTACAATCACGACGGTGCTTCCCACAAAACTCGGACTTACACCCGGAATATTCATTTTTTGTCAAGAAATCCGAAAAACCGAATGATTTGCTACTTACACATCCGATTCATACTTTACCATACCAAAAGACCATTGTTCCAAAATAATCCAAAAAATATTATAAAAAGCAACGCTATCAATCCAAAACCATAAAAACCAACCATAAATCTTGGCGCTTTATTTGCCTTTCAAAAAAAAATACGATCACTACATTACGTGCCTACTTTGCACAATAATGATTACCCCGTCACTATTCACGTAGATAAAGCGTTACTACGGTGGTATTCGAAGAGGTGTTTATGATGAAGTATTTCAAGTAAGTTTATGAAAGGTGCATACCCATGTATTAGGTTTACACCATTTCAGAAGAAAAATATTTCTATAGATTTATGGAAGGCATACTGATGGCTAGGTTTTGCACCAACAAGAAACAAGAGAACAAATTGAAGCAAAACGCCGTGGTCATAGCCGGAATATGCTTGCCCACTTTATTGCTACCACGCTTATCGCTTAACACCCAAGATTCTTTGATCCATCCTTCAAGCCTTCCAAGTGCCGCTCTCCACTGCTCCTGATCGAAGCCACTAGCCGCTATCATCACCGCTTGGTAGCCAAAGTTCCAGAACACCAAGGCCCAAGATAATACCGGACGCGTCACCGTGACGCTACACGGACGCAGATGCCGACGCACTTAATGTGCACACACATGCTGCACGCGCATGCCAAAAAGCATGTGCAAGCTATACCGACCACAATACCACACCCTAGTCAGCACCAACAACTTGCATCCTTCCAGCGCTAGCTTCTATGCTCGACATCCGATGCACCAACAACTTGCATCCTCCTCAACGCCCAAGCCTTCCTTCCACGTCCCAGCCGCGTCCAAGTCGCGCCAAGTCAATCCGCTGCGACAAGCGCCCATTCCAAGCCGATCCATCGCTAACAAATTGCACCTTTACAACAGCTTGCATCTTTACGCCGCTAAGAGCTTGTATTTTCCTACCGCCACAGAGCTTGCATCCTTCCATGCTGCTCTTGAACGCCCATAAGAGAATCAAAGCAATCCAATTTCATCACACGTAAAGATCATGAATGACCTCTCCAAAATCAAAAGCAAAGGAAATCAGAATCTCCTTTGAGTTCTGGGCTGCACTCTTCCCATCAGAGCCGCGCGATTTCCGAGGACTTCTACCCATAAAGTCGTAAGTACTATAATGAAACAAGGTGAAATTCCTATATTTCTAAGGCGTAGCTGGCCAAGACATATTTGCATCCTCAAACGCATCAGACATCAAACAAGCTTCAAATAAAGAAGCTATTCCTAAACCCCAACTTCTCTTGGAAAGCGATTGATAAATGAAACCGGGAATCCTAACCATTGTTCGCGTGAAGGGTGTCCAATTTTACAAAGACGCGACATCGCTCCGCTTCAACGCCCTCCCGGATTCTCAAACCAAAGCTTCAACGGAAACCTTTTTTCAACGTCCCTCTCTAAGAGCCGAAGTCGGATTCAACGCCACCCTTTCCGCAAAGGGTCATGCCATCACACTCACCATGTCAAGGATCATGATCACTTGGCCAATCTTCGTAGTCATGGCCACTTTTGATGCATCCCACCAAAACTCGTGATCATGGACAGTTTGCTCGCTTATGCATCCATCCAATCCTTTACATTCATGGATACCCATACAATTCCAACCAACCTACTTTGTTCCAACGATAAACGTGGTCTCGTATGTCTACTACCAAGAGTTGTTACAAGCTTATTTTTGAAACTATCCGTAGCTTCACCGTTAAAAGAACAATCACTACAAAGGTAACCCGTGCTCTTCCATATTTAGTCTCACGCTAAGAAGTAACAAAATACTAGAACGAACGCACGAGATGGTGATATCTTTGTCATGGTCAACCTCCGACCTTACAAGATGGAAACGTGTAAGCCATACTTGGGGACTCGAGGGGTTTACACGGAATCCCTTCGCTATCAAAGACTCGCTGAAAAAACTCCAAAGACGTGGGTGAAACATTTTCTGAAGAAACAGAGGGAGCCACGCGTCATCCAGGAAGAGTACAATAAGCTCATATCAAATCCCGTGAGACATGGATTAGGGGTGATACAATGAAAGTAGTACAAATGGGGACTACTAGCATAGGGCGCCTTCACTCCCCTCAACCTGCCGGGTTATGTTTGATTTTCAACATCATCGCTGCCGAAGTTTCACGATCCACAAGAATTCTCAACATGAAGCCGTACATGTGCATCGAAGACTCCAAAAGCACGCCACAAGGATACATTCACATATTCGGCCATGCCATAGGATCCAACATGAGTATGACTGGGGGGCTGCTCACCTCATCCCATTCCATACGACAGTCCAAGATTCGAAGGTTCAAAGGATATCTCCGGGAACAAAGTCCTTGAAGACTTGATAGCGGAACATTGCCATAATGTCTCCCAACTCATCTATTTCATCTTATGGCTTCGGAAGATTTCTATCATACAATCATCCACATCATATTATCATCGCTATCGAAGGGTCGACGGTGAACAACTTAAAGTCAGGATGGACCGGCGCAACCAATCTCCAAGATTAGCTCGACATAATCGTTACCGAGGCATATATTCCATCCATCCATCCCAAGAATGCAATGAAGTTTGGTAAATTTTGGAATCCACTTTGGATAGACACAAGTAAAACGAAAGCACGGATCCGATTTGAAAAGGGTAAAGCGAAAAAAGGGTCGATACCTCTTTTCATGTGGGCGGAGTTTCTAAAGTTTGAACAGAATAAAGGTTCCTTCTTGATCCATGAACGGGAATAGAGGACTGGGTGCAACTATGCCACCTCGGGCCCGCAACAGCCCTCCTGATTTCTCTCTGAGTTTTACTGTCGGGTTGTTTTCGCCTCCTAGACGAACTCAAAACCTAAATATTCCGAGAAAGGAAATTCGTTTCCTGGCCGAATGGAGGGCGGACCGTCAAAATCCGAGTTCGTATGAGAATTCTATAACAATTTTAGTAAGGAGGAATCAATTAGGGTTTCGGCATGCCAAACCCTAATTTAAGAAAGTTGCCATCATCCCGTGGAATTGAAGCCAGTCGTCATCCGTCCACGAAACTGAAGCAAGTTGCCATCATCCCACGAAACCGGCGGTATAACATGAGTAGGAAAGCTAACACCTTTCGTATGAACGTGATGCTTTGGGATTTGAATAAGTAAAGGATTTCCTATCTGGGACACGCATGGAAGGAGACAACCAGCCTGCGATAGAAAGCACTTCACAATGCATAAGCGATCCACGCCATGCAAAAAGCCAAGCGACATCTATCCCGCCAATCCAGCGATTTCGGATCCATTCTACGGTACAATGGCTGGATCCATTCATATCCCAGCATAACGTCCCTACGGCTCCATTCGATCAACGAAAGCGCGGCTCCTTCCTAGCAGTATAACGCGGCTCCATCAAGCCGATCCAACGACGGCTCCCTTCCTAGCCGATTAACGTCTGCGGCTCCATCAGCCGAGCCAACGACTGCGGCTCCCTTCTGCAAGATGCAATGTCTGGCTCCATCCCAAGATGATCCAATACGTGGCTCCCTTCCAAGTGATCGACGTCTCGGCTCCATACCAACGTCAATACCAACGGCTAGCTAAGCAAACAACTCCCGCGTTTCCTAGTGCATCCAAGATGGCGCACGACCAAGCCAAGTCAACGCCAATTGTTTGCATCACCGCCAAAAAAAACACCTCAACCACTCCACGGTCATCCAACAACGCCCATGAGTAGAATTTTACGTAGGGCCGCCATGCACGAGGATCATGACTCTCCTTACCTCCGAAAAAGGTTAGTCGGACTTCACGACCATCTTTCACAACTTTGTCATTTCGATTTTGTCCTCGCCTTTCACCATCTTATGCTTACCTCGCAACAATGCCCATGTTCGAGCTAGCGGGGGACTTAATGTTGATGGTGGTTTTAGCTTAGTCAAAATCCGTGAAACTATGCACGACATGACGTCACTATGACCATTAGTGCATTTATTAAATTAATCAGCATGCTTACGTAATAGTGCAGGTACCTTTTTTCACGGTCGAGTTCCACTACAGTAACCCTAAACACTAACCCACATCACCTATACCAAACCCTAAATTCTCATGCCATGGCGCCAAGGCATGCCAGATCACCGTACATGCGGAAAACCATGCCAGCGTCAATGGCATGCCATGCTGGGCTCACCAGGTGCCAATGGCAACCGCGCCAGCCACATTCTCCCGCGCAAAGAGCAACTATGCCAGATGGATGACAAACCGTGTCGCCATCATCTGGCGCAAAGGCATGCCAACCATGCCAGCCGCACCATTGTGCCAATGGCAAACCGTGCCCGACCACATCTCCGCGCTAAGGCATGCCACGGCACCATGCCAGCCCCACTATCTCCGCGCCAATAGCAAACCATGCCAAGCCAAACCATGCCAAGCCAAACCGTACCTTGCCTTATCCTCTACCCATGGCACCATATGCCCTTGGCCCGCATGCCAAGCCCTTGGCCCCACATGCCAAGCCAAACCGACCTTGCCTTGGCCCTTAGTCATACCAGCCGCACCATGTGCCAACGGCATGGCAAACCATTGACCCCACACGCCAAACCAACCGCACATTGCCTTGGCCCCCCCCAACTTAGCGGCGCCACCATGTTGGCCTTCCTATGCGGCTACCAAAACGAAGGCGTGCGATAATCAACGGTAAGCCCTTCAATCAGGAGCAAATCCTGAGTCTGTTGCCAAATGGTTACCATACGCCAAACAAGGCATGCCGCATGGCATAACCAGCTGCGCGAACATGGCTCCTGCTACCAAAAAAAAACCTAGTTTGGCCATGCCAACCAGCGCCAAGGCATGTGCCAACCTAGCCGCGCCACCATCTTTGGCCTTCCCCATGCGGCTACCAAAACGAAGATCAATGATCGCGACAATCAACGGTCATCATTCAATCCCAGTTTGAGCAAATCCATGAGCCGTCAAGGTTACAATAAAACAGACAACTTATGGTAACCTTTGACCCAAGGACCTGTGACAACGCCAACTAGTTTGGACACGCCAAACCGCGCCAATGGCATGCCAACCTAGCCGCGCCACCATCCGGGCCTTCCTTATGCGGCTACCAAAACGAAGGCGTCACGGCTAATCCCAGTCGCCCTTCAATCTCGGGAGAAAATCCTAGCCGTCCAAGGTTGCTGCAGGAACGAATGGTAACCTTTGACCCCAAACTCTAGTTTGGCCCGCCAAACCGCGCCAATGGCATGCCAACCTAGCCGCGCCACCATGCGGGCCTTCCCTATACGGCTACCAAAAGAGGCGTGCGACAATCACCATCAGCCCTTCAATCCCGGGAGCAAATCCTAGACGTCCAAGGTTACCGGACAACGCATGGTAACCTTTGACCGAAACCCTAGTTTGGCCCACATAAATCAAGGCCAGGAATGCCATGCCAATGGCATGCCAACTTAGCCGTGCCGCCATGCCTGGCATTCCAACCTATGCCACCATGCTGGCTTGCGCGAACTAAGGCGGCCGACAATCAGCGGGCCGCCCTTCAATCCCATCGGGAGCGAATCCTAGCCATCTAAGGTTTCGGACAATGCATGGTAACCTTTGGACTAAATCCTAGTTTGGCCACGCCAAACCGCGCCAAGGCATACCAACCTAGCCAGCGCCACCATGTCAGCTTCCTATGGGCTGCAAAAACGGAAGGCGTGCGACGATCAACGGTGCCGCCTTCAATCTCGTGAGCAAATCCTAGGTCCAAGGTTACCGGACAACGATGGTAACCTTTGACTGGAATCTAGTTTGGCCACGCTAAGATACGCATGGCATGCCAACTTTGCCACGCCACCATGGCCTTCCCTATGCAACTACCAAAGAACAAAAGCGTGCAATGATCAACGGCTACCTTTCCTCTTAAGATGCAAATCTCGACCGTCGAAGGTCACCAAGCCGATCAAGTCTCCCAAGCTCGACTTGTCGTGTGCAACAACAACATGCTACATGTTTTCCACCCTACAAAGCATTCGAGACATCAACACATATCACAACCTGGGATCCTATTTGGGTATTGGTTTGGTTCTGACGTGCTGTACACACTACGCCCGTTATAATAAAGTGTAATAAGAATAAGGCGGTTAGTAAACATGGGAAGTAATGGTGAAACGCTTTCTTTTATGGAACATCAATTCAAGCGTGACAGGTCATCACCTCTCTCCCATTTACTCACCCATTTACCATTTTCTTAATGAGGCAGTCGTTTCACTTCGACTTGTATAAATAGGTCTCACCTATTTCCACCGAACAACAAGTTCGAGGAGGAGTAATACAACACTCGAAACATTTGGCTAGATTTCCATCGGTATCTTCCCATTTTTCGATACAAGTCGTGAAACAACTACTCTTCCGAGAATCAACCTCGGTCTCAACACTTTCTTGGCTTCCCTCCCCAAAACCAACTCATTCTCCTCTTTAGAATTGGGCAAGAAGTGGAGCGTCCATTTCTTGGTTTAGGCCGGATTTGTCGAGATTGATCTCTCGAATCTAAAGTGCTCCCTTACAAGTACATTGTTTAGGGTTTAAATTCGTTTCTCACCCACACACACAAATTACCAAAATCGAGTAAAAACCATTTTCACCCTCAAACAATAGTATAATGGGTACCTCGTTTGTATATCTCGTCGAGACCTTTCAGAATATATAAAATTTATTAGTTTTCGACTTATATTTTGATATATATTTTATTTTTAAGATTTTTATTATTATTAATGCTATCTGCAGAAGAGTGAGAAATTAGTAGAGAGAAAATAAAAAAGAGAGAAAACAAAAATAAAAAGAAGAAATATACTACAAACAAGGGGTGGGACTTGGGTTGGTTGGGCGGGTTAGAAGGCTTGGCAAGGTAGACCCAGGAGCTAGGAATCTTTGCCCAGTTATCGAACCCAGTGGAACCCTTGAGTCCTTTGCCCAAGTCCGCCCAAGTTATGTTCCCGGGTTCCTCGGGTTAGCTTGAGTTTCCATAAACATACTGAGAGTTTGTTAATATGATAATAACAAATTTTAGTAATAATAAGATTTAATTGCTCCATTTATCTTAAATTTCCAAATAATGAAGATTATTTACAATAATATAAACTTTTTCATATTGAATGACTAATAATGAGATAAATATAATTTACATTTTCATTAGAAGACTAGAAGACTAGAAGATAATATCTAAAAATTACTCACAAATAGATAATAATACCAATTATAAAAAATAATTTTACATAACTATATCATAGTTCTTCGGGTTGGGAGGGTTGCTTGGGTTAGAAATACCCAATTTAACTCGGGTTTCTAAAAATTTTGCCCAAGCTTGCCCAAGTTTTGAAATATGTTGCCCATGTCCCGTGACGATCGGGTTGGGCTGGGTTGGTGGGTTAACCCAACTTGAGTCCTACACAAGCGGTTCTATGAGGAAAGAAAATAAAAAAAGATAAAGGTTAATTTAGATATTTTAACATTTTTAAATAAATAAAGGACCAAATTAAACTCCCCTTTTATTGGTGAATAAAATAGACTTGGGGCACAAAAGGACCAAAAGATCATTTAATATATTGGAATTAATTTTAGTCAATAAAAATATACTATCTTCACGGGGATTGAAGAAGTTGGAGTTGAAGAATTTTTTGGAAAATGAATATTTATCCTCATCAATTTAGATATTTACCTTTACATATATTAGTTAGAGAAACTCTTACGGGATTAAAGGTCAAGGTATAGCTTAGTGGTATCCCATCAACCCCAATAAGGAGGAGGAAGTGAGATTCGATCCCACAGGTATAGGTTTGTATTTAAATTAGTTGTATATAGGAGTTTGGCGGGGCTGGGTCAAATAATGGGGCTAGTCTAACTGGATGGATTTGAGTAGAGCTCTGGGTCCGGCTTTAGCCTATTAAAAGGAAAAAAGAAAAAGAGACAAAACTCTTACGGAATTAAGGAATACAACCAAAGTTAAAGAATAAAAGTTTTGGTTTACTTCGAAAAGAACTCGATAAGGCACCATTTTGTTTATGGACTTCCACTAACCCCACGTCGTCGAACAAATTAGTCTTATTTTCATACAAACCTTTCGTATTTCGAAATTAAGAAAAGAAAAACTACGTGCTCAGGAGTACTTGATTCTTTATTATTTTATTCTAGTATCTTCTTCTCGATAAGGCACCATTAATGTACCGATGAGATTTAAAGATCAATGGGATTTAAGTGCATAAATTACGACATGGCATCGATATAGAAACATTAAGGGATGCAACTCTCGTGCCGTGGTGTGAATATTAACGACCTTTCTACACCGAAAATTCTGAATATACCGTGGGCTCATACATCGGGTTGTCCAGTGAAGAAAATCTGGCGGACCAACAGATGCAGCTGTCAACCGAAGAACTGTTTATCCTGCGTATTCTTGTACAAGCGCGCTCAGGTCAATTAGTGTTTTTTCCACATCAGAATTAACGCCAGTTGAGAGCAAGTGTTGATCCTCTTAACTTCAACTACATACCACTAAGCGCAGCTGAATAGTTCCTTATCCATCGTCGTGTCCTCACGTCTCAATGACATACATTTTGATTCAGAATCATTATAAGATTCCCCCTATAATTCAGATAACAATATATTATCTTTATGAACTGGGTCAGCAAAATGTAATTAATAATTTTCACTATATAAATGGGTTTAGAGGTCTTTCTATTCATCTAAGTTTTTGCAAACAGCAACTTGTTAGATCTTTTAGTTTCTTCCTTGCGTTCATTAATCATCATGGCACGGCTCTCGATGTCTCTCTAGTTTATGCTTTAGCCTTCTTTTGTAATCAATGTTGCATTGGCTGAGTATGAGCCGCATACTTCCAATTACAAAAAACTTCCTACGAGAAACCAATTGTGAAGCCACTGCCAATGTATATCTTCCTAAACCAGCTTACGTTGCTCCCAATATGTAGCTCCAAAAGTCTACCCATCACCTGACTTATGTTGCTCCCAAAGTTTATCCGTCTGCGGCACGTAGCTCCCAAGTATGTTGCTCCTAAAGTCTACCCATCACCGGCTTCACGTTGTTCCCAAAGTCTACCCATCACAGCTTCACGTTGCTCATAAATATGTCGCTCCCAAAGTTTATCCATCACCCCACATCTCTCCCAAATATGTTCGGCTCCCAAAGTTTACCCATCACCCGACACAAATGCGGCTCCCAAAATCTACCCATCACCGACTACGTTGCTCCCAAAAGTGTTCCCATCTCCACGAACACGTGGCTCTAAATATGTGTACTCATCACCACCCCCCCCCGCTTACGTCGCTCTAAAGTATATCCATCACCAGCTTATGTCGCTCCCCAAGTGTACCCATCTCCGGCATACGTAGCTCCCAAATATGTGTACTCATCACCACCACTACCGGCTCCGTAGCTCTAAATATGTGTGCCCATCACCACCACCCAGCACGTCGCTCCTAAAAAGTCCCTATCCATCACCATCTTACGTCACTCCTAAAGTATACCCATCACCATTACGTCGTTCCCAAAGTCTACACATCACCTTCGTCGCTCCAAAATACGTACTCCCGAGTCTACCGGATCGGCTTACGTCGCTCCCAAAGTTTACCCATCACCCAGACTACACGTCGCTCCTAAAGTCTACCCATCGCCATCCTACGTCGTTCCCAAAGTCTACCCATCACCTGCTTCGTCGCTCCAAAATGTCATACCCATCACCACCACCACCGAAACATGTCGCTCCCAAATATGTCTATCCATCTCCACCACCACCAGCAACTTACTGCTAAAAATCTCCCCGGACTATTAATGTACACACCCCCACCACCGTAATATTTTACCTAAGACTTTCATTATCACCTCATCTGTTTTCCCGGTTAGTTATAACAATGACATGTTCTAACTAGCTCATTCCTGCATCTACCATTTTCTCCATTCCAGGTTTTTATTTAAGTTTTAGGGATCTCTCATGTGTTTAGAAGAACCATACTTATGTTTATTTCGACAATCAACGTCTGAAATAAAGGTTGATTGGTTGTATATCAACACTTAATGGGTTGATTCCTTTTGATTTATTTTTATTTTTAAAAAATCCAATATGTATGTGTGAGATTGGGTTCTGGTTTAAGTAACACAATGAACTACCATTCACTGGAGTTGGTTTAAGTAACACAATGAACTACCATTAAAGCATTCTACAAAAATGATCTAGTATAATGAACTAATATTATGAGTTTATTCTACCATATGAAATACCATTAGGAGTTCATTCTGATATGAAAAACCTATCAGAGAGTTTCATTCTACAATGTGGACTACCTTTTAGAGTTCATTTTATAATATGAACTACCATAATGAACACCTATTACAAGTTCATTTCACAACATGAACTACCATACTTAATTATCATTAAGTACATTTT
Organism: Papaver armeniacum; assembly: GCA_023531295.1. NCBI lineage: Eukaryota > Viridiplantae > Streptophyta > Magnoliopsida > Ranunculales > Papaveraceae > Papaver > Papaver armeniacum. The sequence goes on from JAJJWW010005024.1 coordinate 27,841, forward strand.
ACAACGGGAATTATCAATCCTACAATATGAACAACCATTATGAGTTCATTCGACAATAAGAACATCTATCAGGGTTCATTTTGTACAGTTGAACTATAATAATGAGCGCCATTAAACTTCATTCTTGAGAATGAACTACTGTATAGTTCATTACGCAAAATATATTTGTTAACATATCTGAGTTCATTCTGAAATGAACCGCTAAACTAGAATGAACTACCATGTTCTAAAATAGTGTTCATTCTAGGATATGAACTACTATTACAACAAAAAAATAAAATTCGAAAACATAGTATAATGGGTTTTCGTTTGTATGAATCTCGTTGAGACCTTTCCGAATATATTAAATTTATTAATTTTCTGACTTATATTTGAGATATATTTAATTTTTAAGTTTTTATTATTATTAATATTAAGAAGATTTAGAAATTAGTAGAGAGATAATGGAAAAGATAGAAAAACAAAAATAAAAAAGAAACTATCAAATATATATCAAAAGTGAGAAAGGCAGGAAAATAAGAAAGAAAGGTTAATTTAGATATTTTAGGTATTTTTGAATAAATAAAGACCAAAGCTAAACTCCCCTCTTATTGGTGGACCAAACAGACTTGAGACCAACAAGGACCAAAGGTCATTTAATATATATTGGAATTAATTTTAGTCAAGAAAAAATTTATTATCTTCACAGGTGAAGAAGTTGCATTTGGAGAAAATTTTTGGAAAATGAATATTTATCCTCTATCAGTTAGACATTTACCTTTACATATATTCCATTAGAGAAACTCTTACGGGTTAAGGATCCGAGGGCATATGTTTCAGTGGTATCTCATCAACTCCAATAAGGAGGAAGTGGGGGGGGTTGAGTCCCATCATATAGGTTTTTATTTAAATTAGTTGTATAGAGGGTTTGACGGGGTTGGGTCTAGCGGTGGGTGAGTGTGTTTTATGTTGTTGTAGAAAGTGGTACGAAAGATGTCGTTCCTCTAGGACTTGTGAAGGATTTTTTAGATTCAAATAAAAATAGAAAACTCAAAGAAAGGTTGTTATCAAGATTATAAAAGCTTGCGAGACTCGGGTTTCCCTTTATTTTCCAACTTTTATGTGATTGATATTAATAATTATCATGCAATTCATACATTCAATTGATTCTTCAATATTTCCATTAGTAGATTTTCAAAAATGCGGGTTTGTTAATCTCCAAGCATAAGACTTATCAAAAGCCCTAAGATAGCATACCATCAAGTGAAAACACAACAAGTTAGCAAAAATCTTTATTTCAATTTAGATTCAATGCAAATAATCATAAGAAGTGCAAAAATTAATTAAATAGATATTACCACATATTTGTTGGAAAAATAGCTTCCTCCGTCATGTATCAACAATGGGGTTTATCTCCTCATATTAATCACTTGCTCAAAACCATTGGTTTATGGTTCAAAAGTTGATTAAAAGGTGAAAAAGTAATTTCTGGTGTTTGCTTGATTGTATCGGTGTTCTACTTGAAGGCATTACAATGGGCATTCTGGAAAGCTGACTGTGCTCTTTTGTTGCTTTGTGCGGAGTTTTAAGACCCCAAAAACGGCATCTTCAATGGCCTTTGTTCTTCGTTTTCTTCCTTGTGCACAATGAAACAATTTCTGCAACTTTGATTTCTGGCTATGTCGTGTTCTAAAGTTCCCTAACTTCCTCTAAACTTCAATACCCTTCCACAGGACTCGAGCACCTTTTATATCCTTCCAAACCCTCCAAAATCCAAGTTAAATCTCTCCTTTTTTTTCTTTTGCAAAGGTACGAAATTTCCTCTCCAAATCTTCTTTACGCGTTTACGAGATTCCCAAATCCTCCCCAGAACTCTTCCTTAGATAGATACGTATCTTTGGAAGAATATCTGCCTTTAGTCTCCACTGGAATTCCAAAAATAAATCATGCGGGACAGTGTAAGAAACTCATTCCATGTTTTTGCTCAACTCGATTTCTAGCCAATTTGGATTCAAACAAGCGACTTTGCCACCGGGCACATTTGAGGCCTAAGTAAACCCGATCAAATTCGGCCCCTTTTAAGTCTATAGAACTAGATCCAAAATCTCAGCCCTAATCCGAGCGGGCGTGTTGGTTTCTTTTCCTAGCCAAAACTAATAATTCAAATGTAGAAGATGGTGCCCCATCCTCTTTGTTGAGGTCACAGAATAGCAAGTGTCTTGGAGTGACACGAAGGTGCCCACTTGGTAATTTGGGTACCCCTTATCCATGAGCAGAAGTCAGAATAGCGAGGTGTCCCTCAGGGCGCTTTTCAACTTTAAGTAGTTTTTTCAAAAAATGTTTAGTGACCAAAAATACCTACACACGCATAAAACACCATAATAAGTACAAAAATGGCTTATCAATATATAGATATCGAGACAAATTAGACACAAAAAAAATGTGTCTATCAAACCCCCAAACCTATTATTTGCTAGTCCTCGAGCAAAATAAAATCAAATCCTAACTCATTTGTCATTGAGCATCGCCGATCGCATTAAGCGTATCTGATAAGCCTTTAAAGGTGGCCCTAGTGGCCGAGTTATAGTCTCGGAGGGTTTACAGAGGTGCACCACAAACCTTTACTCCAGACTCTAACTATCAACGCGTAACCTTGGAAGGCACTAAAGAATCTCCCTTGGTTGGCATACTTATTGACTACGGGAGTACCACGATGCGAAATTCAGATTGTTTGTACAGTTTGCACTTAAGCATGCAGGAATTCATATAGTCACAAAGCTCTACTCGGATAGTTTCGGACATCCTTAGCAGTCAACCAATACATGGACAGTTAGAGATGGATATAGAAAAACATAGATGGTTTTGATGTTGACTAAGGTAAGCAGTGTTTCTCATATACAATCACAGAGGCGTACCAAAATGAACCTATCTAATGAGTAAGACATTAGTCGACTAATACCAACACCTTAGCATATACAAGGTAACAGGTGGTGGAGTAATCCCAACTACAGGTCAGCACAGCCAGCATATACGGGTTCGGTGGTCTGGAAACCACTACACCATATTTCGCGTTTAGTAACTCCTTATTTCAGTCACTAAATTGGGTTGTAAATCGACCTAAGCCGTTGCAAAAGAGGGTGTAACAAATTTTCGTAACCAACATGTTAAGTTACTAATTTGGGGTTGTGCGATTTCGTAATCCGGCTGTAATAGTTACTAATATTTTAGTTCGTAATGATTCCCAACCGTTACTAAATTTTTACCATAGTTGCAAAATCTTGACTAGGTCAAAGAAGACCGACTCCTATTTCTGTGGTAAAAATTTAATAAGCATTCTCGTCGTTACTACATTTTGCAACCCAAAAAAATCGGTAGGTCTTCGTTGACCTAGTCAAAATCAGTTTCCCCCATTTTTTTTCCCTGCAACTACTCAATTTTAACCAGACCCAATTCTAGAAACAGACAAAGAAATAGTTGCATTCTAAGTTATAAAATTTTTCCATATTACACAATAAGAAAAACACTACAAGAACTATGAGACTACAAAAATCGTCATTTTTGATAATGTCAATGTTTAAACAATAACAAAGTCTAACATTCTATGTCTTCAATACAAAAATGAAATAAAATGGAATCTGAAAGACAAATACATGAAGTACTTGTCCATCCATCAATGTCCATACATCTGCAAGCATGATCCTTTGGAATCCAGGTTGTTCTTTGTTAGTGAATGAAAATCATCAATAAGCAGGAGGTTGTCCATGACCAGCAACCCAAATGAGTGGTGGAAATCATCAATAAGCAGTAAGTTGTCATGACCATCATCCCAAATGAGTGGTGTACCAGCATCACTTTGTGAATCGACCTCAACCAGTTTAGAGATAAGAGGTTGAAAATGAATGCATCTGTTTCTTTGTTCCAGCTCTCAGTCATTGCCGTAACGCTGAACCAGCTTCAACGAGTAGCATGATGATGTGTATCACTACCCACTTCACCGCAAGTGGCGAGCTTTGACTCCATCTAGTCCATTTGCATCAATTTTGCCACACATGAAAAAGATTTACAAGACCACGTTATATGGGGAAGAATGATGCTCCATGTATGAATACCATTTTAACATTGACTGCCGACTCATTGTCGTATAACAGATGCTCAAGTTTGGATGAGTCGGTTTAAGTTAAGTTAAATTTATACCAAATTTAGTAGGTATGAGAAAATAAGCAGTCTTCCTTATATCTGAACATCAGCAATTGATCTGTTAGCTAGAACGTATCATAGGTTCATGATTATCAATTTGTGTAATACGCATAAGGAAATTCATTGATGATAGGGAATAAATGCACAAAGCTATCGTACTTGAAATAAACGCAATAATATTACTTAAAATGTCTTAATTGTGCTTACATAATTGCCATAAGAACATCCACACTTGAAATAGTTGGACAACTCACTAAGGCACCAAAAGTGCAAGAGATACAAAAGAGCAGCTGATTCAAGGGAAAACTCTGTGCAGAACAATTCAACAAATGCAATAAACAGAAAAGAGGAAAGTAAGAGTTGGAGAAGAATAAGTCAGACATGTTTGTACCTTTTCAATAGCAACAGCCCCTCTCCAGGATCTATGGCTCATTATAGTGCACATGATTTGATCGAAAGTAGCTTATGCAGAAAACCAACACTTCATGAAACGCAAATTTCGGATTATTAAGACAGTCATTTAAATGTGAATCTTAAATAGTCTACGGACTAAAGAAGAATGCTTATGCATAACTATCAATAGTAAGTCCAATATGAGTACATAGCTTCGCCTCTTATTCATCTACTCCTTCAACAACAAAAAATCAGATACATAATTTTGATTTTTGATTCCAGATAGGCAGAAACCCATTTGATAAAAACTCACATCTTGAAAGAAAAAAAAGACAAAAAGACAGAAAACTTGATACTGATAGTTATAGAGGACAATGTTAACTCCTTGCAGATTGAAATAAGGCTGTGCAATTACCTGCATAGATATATGACAGTGTATCTTGGCGAGGGAGTAAAATAATATTCTAACTCAAGTATTTGAGGAAAAAGTTACCTTCATATAAAGGTGTTCGACCTGCTCTTTGGACTGAGGAAAAGTCTTGGAACATTACTGCGGAATCATGAAAATGTTATCCGATAAAGAGTTAACCAAGCAAATAGTTCATGGGCATTCATATCTGGATAACCACAATCTAGGGTGATACAAAAAAAAAACAAATAGAAAAGCAAAATAGAAACCTGTCCAAGTGTCCATCTATTTTCTGCTGCATGGGAGACCTCAATTATGTTTTCTGCCAGCGTTAACATACATAAACGGATCGGTATGCCTACGATATATAGACTAATTGGAAAATCATGTAAAGAAAATAGATCAGTATGCCCAGAAAATATATAGAAGGTTTCGACTCTTAAGAAGTAGAAAATAGGAAATCTAAGAGATTATTTACTCATTGATTCCAAAGTGGCTGAATCATTGTCGTCAAATTGTCTCATCTCACTCTAGATAATCAATCAGAAGTTCCATTTAGTACTTGAAAAAACCATGCTTCTCTGTAGAGGAAAACAAAAACTAGTGTACCAAGATTTAGAACTACCTTCAGCTCGTTATACTTGGTCCGACAGTTCCGGTCAGCCAAGGCCTCCTCCCGTTCATCCTATGATCAAGAGTTATAAGTCAAATTTACAGAAGAGCTAATAGTTCGCTCATACAAAATTTCTGGTGCTGAAGTGAACACTGCCTCGCTAATATTAAACACTTACAAAATCCTCTCTTCCCTTCTTTACATTATCTCTATGTTCAATAAATTCTGCTAGCCGTTTTTTGTTTCTTTTTAGATCAGATCCTAATTTGTTGGACACATTCCTCAGTTGTTTCACAAAACCATCACCATAATTAAAATGTGGACTAAATCAACAAATTTAAGTGCTTATCTCTTTCTTTGAAGCTAACAAGAAGAATATCAATTTTTCACACGATTTCAAAGACATGACTTTGAAGACTCCAAAAGTAAATCTGGAAATGCAGTAATCCGTGCAAATGAGTACACAAAGTCACAACAATAACTTCCGAAGCAGACATCCAGTAACATATTAAGTTAAAGTAAGTAACAAATTAAGTTAAAGTAAGCAACAATAACTTTCGAATCAAATTGATTTTATGGGTAATAAAGATTCAACGACGCTGAGTACGGATCTAAAGACCAATTTTAAATCAAGAATAATGATAAAGAGATTTCGATTTTCAATCAAGAAACCCTAGAAACTTTGTATTAGATTTTTCAAGATTTTGATCTCAATAGAAATATTGAGATGAGGAGAATCGGATCTAAACTCTGATCATATCTTGATGAGAATTTTAGACAAATTAGATAAAAGCGAGAGATTTGGGTTTTCAGAACCCTAAAATCTTTTTTCTAAAAATCGATTTCAAGTCGAAGACTTAGAAATTGTAGATCAAATACGAAGATTATGAAAGATTAAACTTATCTTTTAGGTCGTTTCGACGATTTTTTCTTCGGATAGCTTGTTGAGATGGTGATGGTGGTGCTCGAGCGAAGAGGAGGAAGAGAAGAAAAGATGGCTTTTTTCCCCTGCTCGTTGAAGAAGTAAGAGGAAAAGAAAATTGTGGGGGGACTTGGGATTAGATAAGCTACATGTATAGGGTGGAAAAATAGCTAGTGCTCTCAGCAGTTACGAAATTTGGGCAGAATAAAACCAGATAGTGTTACCCTGCGCACGCTCATTTCACATGATTTAAGTACACTAGTTACTAGTAGAAGCAAAGCCTTGCGATTCTGGTGGTATAAACTTCGTAATCGAAATTTAGGCACGTCACCAAATTTTAGTAAACTGAAAATGGTAGTTACGAATTAGTAACGGCCACATTTCCGTTACTAATTTTAGTTACTAAACGCCAAATATGGTGTAGTGTAGGTTACCCAACCTCCCGATTATAGGTTGCCCCAAAATGAGTTTTTTCTAAAATCCTTCATTGTAGGAAATTTGAAATCTACCATAATCGGTAGTCTACTCAACTTAATAATCTACCGATTGTAAGGAGCCCCGATCGAACCCTTGCCGTAATCCATAGGTTAAGAGGGTACAAAGCCAGGCCTAACCATGTGGTTCGTGATTTGGATGTAGCCATAATCGTACGGAAGATAGGTTCCAAAACCTACCGATTATAGGTTGCCCCTAAATGAGTTTTCTAAAATCCTTATTTCACACAAAGCTAAAATTGAACTAGTATTTGAAGTCACTCATTTTATTGAATCGAAAAAACATACATGTAGTTGAAATAAAATAGAAGTAAAACACATAAAATTGTTCAATACATCGCCCTAGGGATTCTCTACGAGTTTAATTATATTAATTGCCATTCAACTTCCTCCAGAGAGTGTAGTAGTCCTCGTGCGAGAAACTCATGACCGTACCTTAATTCGTATTGGCTCCGACCCAAAGTATCTTTGGGAAAACAATTTTTTAAATAAGTTAGCGTTGTTGAATAATCATAACCAAATAAATAATTTTTGATAAGAGGCCTATTGATTCACAAACTTACTCTACTCATTCGGTCTTCGTTTGGCATAGCGTCCTTACGAGATTTCAATTCGTTTCTCAGCAGTACGCATTCATTTATAAATATGCGTACCTTTCCCTTATTTAAGGGAGCGTCCTCCTATAACGATTTCCGCTTAGTGCTTTAAAACCTTAAACACCGTTTCACTCAAGCATTGGTGTTTTGATCATCCCCAAAGTAAGGCCTCTTGTTGGGTCTTCGTTCGGGGTCACCCATTGCGCTTCCTCAACGAAGTGCTTTGTGAGTGGTGTGTGCTCGACAATAGCAACATCTTCTATATTATTGAACGGAGTTGTAGCCATTTTTGGTGATTCAAAGTGATGGGTGACTGATTTAGGAAGATTGAATGTGATGGGTGAATAAGTTTGGTAGAGATAGGTCTCTATTTATAGCAAAAAAGTACCCAACGACTAGTTTTTTAAAAAAAAAACGGTTACTTCAACATAATCGGAGAGTTTGTCAATATGTATTATCTACCGATTGTGTTTGGTTTTCGAGGCACGGCTAGTTTATTTTGAACGAACTAGCGGTTGGAGTATAATCAGTAGTTAGATCAACAATTAAAACTTCCGATTTTCATAAATATTTGAAATTCATAACAATATCACCTACATTTTTTGCGGGTTGTTTGAGTATAATCGGTAGCTAATAACCTAACGATTATACTGATTTACTTTAAATTTTGTTTTTGCGAAATGTCATTTTTTTCGAATTTGGGAACTAGAATAATCGGTAGTTAATAAGGCTTCCGATTATACGGTTGCCCCAAATTTCTTTCTTGCGAAATCACCAATTTTGGGAATTTAGGAGCTACTATAATCGGTAGGCTAGTGAGGTTATTTTTCCTTCCGATTGTTATAGCCGATCGAGTTTGGCACAAAATCGATATTAAACGGTAGTATAATATAGCTACTAAACTTCCGATTAATGTATAATAATCGGGCACTAAATGTCTTCCGATTGTGTAAAGGCATTAACGTATTCTCGCGTTTTTGGACATCCCTTAACGGTGTATATGGGTTGGGAAAAAAAAGTATTTCCTAATTCTTCCAGGTCGCCCCTAAAAGTGCCAGGTTTTTTTTCCTTCAAAAAGTGCTTCAAGAGGTTAACTTTAATCTTTTATTTGCAAAACCATTCCATGAGGGTTCCTATAAGCCAATTTTTTGTTTTTGTTTTGGGTTATCATAATATAATCGAATTTGGTAGACAAGATCAGCTGTTACTGTTTTAGGTAATGATATTGGAAACTAGCTGCAGACGTTAGGAATGTGGAAATTTAGATAGTAACAGTCGCTCACTATATTCCTTTCAAACACAACTAGATGACTTCTAATTGCCAACATTCATCTAGATTATGCAAAATGTGATAGATTGATAGATGCAAGAAAACTTTTTAAACAAAATTGTGATGGTAAATGCAATATCGTATTATGGAACTCTGTTAGTGGTGGATGCGCTACCAACAATAGTGTAGGCTCAACAGTCCTATTTTCCACAAATGCATCCAACTGCAAATTCAACCAGTAAAATACTGGATGCTGAAGCACAAGTTATCTACAAACACAAGCAGCACCACACTGTTTCCTGCTCAGTGAGACAAATCCACAGAACATCTGTTACAGGTAATTTCTTACTTTTTTTTTTTTTTTTTTTTGGTTGATTGACTCATTTAGAAACACAGCAATCTATATCTAACGTTCATTGGTCAAAACAATTTATATTGCAGACACTTTGTTTCATCATCTGAGATCAGGGATCCAATAAACAAATTCCTGGTGGTCAGAAGTTGCGAAAACTTGTATATGAAGAATAGAAACATAAAAAACTATATCCTATATGCAAAGGTTAGGTCAGGGATGACATCAGAGTTCCATTTAATATTCAATATTCAACATTGACATTCACTAATCAAAGTAGAAACTTATTTCCAACTTCTCAAGATCAAGGTATTATAAATCTAGTGAAACCACTCGTCTGACCATTAACAGCAACAAAATGGGAGAAGAATCATCAGTGGAACTGTTTGGGGTTTGGTCCAGTCCTTTCACTTACAGAGTAATTTGGGCTCTAGAATTAAAAGGTATCGAATATGAATTCAATAATGAAGATCTGAGAAACAAGAGTGAAATGCTATTAAAGTACAATCCAGTTCATAAAAAGACACCAGTTTTGGTCCATGGAGGAAAACCCATTTCAGAGTCCTCGATTATCGTCGAATACATCGATGAAATGTGGCCGGAGAGTTACCCACTACTGCCCAAGGATCCTTATGAGAAAGCTGTTGCTAGGTTTTGGACTAAATTCATAGATGATAAGGTAAATCTATTATCATTAAACCTCATCTTGCTAAGTTACTTGTTTTGATTTAGTTGATCATTTTTGTGTTTTGCCTCTTTTTTATACAGTGTATAAGCATCGAAACATGGCTTCTAACAACAGGGGAAAAACAAGAGGTAGCCCAAAATGAAATTTCAGAAATGCTAAAAACTATTGAAGAAAAAAGTGGTCTTGGAGAAGAGAAGTTTTACGGAGGTGATACGGTTGGATTGGCAGATTTGGCAATTGCACCCATGGCTTACTGGTTGGAAGCAATAGAAGAAGTAGTAGGAGTGAAAATCTTCGAAGCAGATAAGTTTCCTAAATTTCATGAATGGACTGAAAGCATTAAACAAGTGCTTGTGATCAAAGAGAACCTCACAAAGTATACTGATTTGTTGGATTATATCAAAGGCTTAAGGGTAAAGTACACAACACCGTCTTCGTGATTATATTATGCATCATTTCATGAGGAAAAACAGTCTATCTAGTTAATATCCTTACCATTTTCTTAAAATCTCTAGTCTTTTTTATCGTGGGCCTGAATAAATTATCTTGTATTTATTTATGTTTTTTGTTTGAAATTTGAGCTTTGATTTAGTAACTTGCAAACATTTTTGTTATGGGTATGGTGTAGAATGAGATATTTGAGTGAATGAGATGTGTTATATAATTATCATCAGGGTATTCAATGGTAAGTATGAATTAGATCTTTTGGAATAACTCAAACTTCTTAAGTAAGCAATTGTTCACATTTATGTGAATTCTGAATGCAGTGAAATTGGAAGTTTTCTGTTGCTTTTTTAATTTTTTTACTAGTTCACACTCACAAACGTAGCAGTGCCATTGAACCTAGTTTGACTTGGTGCATCCTGAGCTGTCAACGGGCAAGCTAGGGTCGACCCGGCCCTAGCTTGACAAGCCATGGCCGGGTTAGGGCCAACCCTAGCCCTAGAACTGTTCACTTACAAGCCCAAAATCTTAACCCTAGCCCTAGGCGGGTTAGCTCGACAGGTTCTGGGTTGGCTGGTAAATTTGCACTTTACTATTTAGACTAAAAGATAAACCACCCCAAGTGACAAGTCTAAATACTAAAAAGTGCATACTGAAAACAGATTACAGATTCTGAAATACAACTAAAACAACACGATTGAAATGAACCAAACCAAAGTTGTGGAAGTATGGAATACATATTTACATACATATATAAAAACAAAGAATACAAACTTCCACTTTTACAGCAAGTGCCCACCAACGGTACCACCTACTTAAAGTCTAAAACACTTCATCACTAGTGAAAAGGATACCATAATAACAACCATTTCCTGCACAAAAAGTATCATATTCATTAATAAGGATATAGGCTTGTGATTCATATAAGAATCCTCAAAGTGACCAAGTCAAAGTCTATTCATATTCTCTATGTCTGTCCTTTAATATACAAAAGTGGACAAACTGAAGTTCCCGTCTACTAACTTTGAAATCTTGAATCACAACCTAAACCCTCATATGCAGTCACATACACTATATATTGTTAGTGTCTCCATTCATATTTATACAAAAAATTGGAGACATTGATATCATATGCAAGTCCAAAATATTCGTAAATCGTGCCCAAAAAATGTTCTTTTTCCATGTCTCTTTGTGTCTAGAAGTGTATCACTTTAAGACGCTCCAGTATGGATCTGTAATTTGCAGCAAAAAATATATCAAACAAAAGGATGTGTTTATGTAAATAAATAGAATTTGCATAATTACCCGCTTTAAATCGCTGCAGTACGGATACTAATTAGACGCATAAGAACTTACTGCCTCATTGTTGTTTGCTGGCTCAAATGCCAATAAATCCTCACTAATATCATTATCTTTCACTTCCTCAACATCAGTTGATGCAGCTCCTACATATAATTGAAAATAAGTAAATATCAATCTCATATATATTGTTAAATAGACTTGCATCTTTATCTTGTGACCAATTAAAATCCTTCCATACTATTGATGTAAGTTTCCTTTTCCTTGAAGCCTGCTCTTGAACTGTCATAGACTCCACTACCGTGATATCCTCTTCACTCATGACATCGTCATGGTCTTCTTCAACTGACATTTTATGAAGCTACATAAGAAATTCGAAAATCAAAATTAGTAAGCCTTGAGCTACATCATAGATTCACAGGGGACTAGAGCTGTCAATTTAAAGTACACTAATTTAAAAGCCCAACAACAACATGTATACAGCTAAACTGTCAAAGGCTCATATTATGTTATCAATACGCAACTATTGGTTTCCGAAAGAAGAAGCTTATCTCTTTTCAATGTAAAAGGATGGTAGCACACCGTAATTAATGTACCTTAGTACTCAGTTCAAGGTAGACAATGAACATAAAATAAGCTTTCCACTATTTCTCAACATGCAACAGAAGTGACTAGTATTTGAATCAACATTTAAATATAACAAAATTAATCCCATTATAGTATTTTGGATACTCTAATTGTTTGATTTTCTCTGTTCCATTTAGTCCTATTCATTGCAAGAATATTTATTTCTGCCAACTTTTAACAGTCTCAACTCAAAGCCAACAAAAGTGTGCTTTCAGTTCTGACATGCTGCATATGGAATTCATTTCCACTTTCAAAATCAGTAATTAGTAAACCTTTGTAGTTGAAATCATTACTCACATGCATTACATAACCAAGCTATACATTATTAATTATTACAGACTAAGAGATATAAGTTAACACTTAACAGTAAACGGCACAAATTCGTGGAAAGGGATATTGGGGTTCTAAGAAGCATTTACACAAACACCTGACCTAACAAGTCTAACTGCACAAATTTATGAAAAGGGATATTGGGTTTCTAAGAAACATTTCCACAAACACTTAACAGTTCTTAAAGACAACATTGAGTTGAGACGATCAAAACTACATTTATGTCTTATGATTCTTATGGCATCAGTATTAAAACTACATTTAGTATCTAAATAAACTTAGAACTATTCACCTTTTTTAGGGAAAGTAGAAAAGTAAAATCAATTTGCCAATCTTTTCCTTTTCTTCTTCGACAGTACTAGGGTAAGCTCTGAAAATCAAATAGACTCAGAAAATTTAAAAAAAAAATCATTAAAGTTAAAGATCAAAATCGAATCCAGAACATAAAAGTTAGAACTTAAAAAAGAACAAAAAGGCTGAATCTATTTAGTTTTAGAACTTAGTTCACCACTTTACCAGATTCAGATCTAGAACTGGGAAGAGAAAATATCTTTTGGGTCTCTACTTTTTTCTCTGTCTTCTATCAACATCACAGTTATAGATAAGATGGGTAACCATTTACTTGGGTAGCAGGTAAAATGTTACCATTACCTCCGATAACAGGTTAAATTTAGATATTAAATGTATCTACATCAGTTTTGCGGGTTGATGGGTAACCCGCGGGTTAGACCTAGCCCGGCTTGTTTTCTAGTAGGGTCAGATATAACAAACCTAGCCCGGCCCGTTTAGGAAACAAGCCCAGCCGGTCCGGGTTGAAACAAGCCAAGCTAGGTTCAACCCAAGGGCCGGGTTACTAATTGACAGCTCCTGACTTTCATGTATCCTCTGGGTGGGTTTGTGCTTAACGTATAAATATCAAGGCTGCTAATGGGGGTGCCAGGATTAGTGGGGTGTACCAAAACTATAATAAGACAAAACAGTTTTAATATATAGGACAAAACAATTTTTTCCTTGGATTGGTACACCCCCACCAATCCTGGCACCCCCATTAGCAATCTTGATAAATATGAGTACTGCAAAATTGCTTAAAGTTGAGCTGTGAAAAAATCAAAAACCAGCAGTCCATGACCATAAGAACAAAGCAAAAATCAAGAAACCTGAGCCTGACCGTGACCTGAGCGGTTTAAGTATTTTCTTCTCCAGGTCCATTCCATTCGAGTTCATGAGATTTCAGGATTCAAAGAGTTTTTGGCTTTCAAGATTTTCTCTTTTTCTAACAATGGACCAAGTGGCCCAAGTCCGACCGGACTTCAATGGCTGATCGAATCCGTGCTGGACCAAGGCACGTGACTTTTGAGCTCCAGAGTTGGATGTTCAGATACAAAACGACTAGGTATGTGTATACAATTTTGTGTTTCCGAGCAGCGGAGTTGGATGTTCAGATACAAAAACTGACTAGGTATGTGTATACAATTTTGTGTTTCCGAGCAGCGGAGAGAAAGAGGTTTAGAAAGCGATCAATCAACCGGCGCAGAGACTTGATTTTGCTTAGTAAATCACTTGTTCAGCTTTTGGTTAAGATGAGTTATTACCTCCCCATGACGCCACGATCTGATAACCCTAAGCACCATTTGATCCCTGAGGGGGCTGAGGAGCATTCGTCTCATATGGAGCCATTTCCAGTCAGAATCTGTTGCAATGTTAATCAGCCTTCTTATTTTTACTACCTCCTGCCAGTGTGTCCAAAAGATTACTCACCCCCGTTTCTTTACCTTTACCCTCCTCCTCCTTGTTTCTACCGCCAACCGACCAGTTGGTACCCCCGCTACTCACCCCCACCCACCCCAAAGCTACGGACCCCTCCCTTTTCTCAACGATGGTTTTGATTATTCAAACTATATCCACTTCCTATAAATTATTTGCAGGGTTTACAGTGACCTCTTTCACATCTTTTGTTTTTTAATGCAAAAATGCTTGGTGAACCGTCCCAAAAAACTACACAAAAACAACACCCTCACATGCAAAGCTTTCAGGTGGGTCCAATCACATTCAGGTGGGTCCTACCACTTCTCTAAGGGTTCATCACAGCCATTGATAGGGGTATATTGTTTTTGTGTGGTTTTTTTGGCGGTTCGCCAAGAACCTTGTTTTTAATGATACTGTTGGGATTAGGGATTTTGCCCACAATCATTATCTTCATTTTCTTTGTAATGTTCCGTTTAGCCATTAGGCTGTTCATGGATGCATCTTTGTGGTCATCTTATTTTATTTTATTTTATTTTTGATTATGTTGTTGATTCCTATATTACTAAGTTAATTACTCAGTAATATACTTCTCCGTTGGGATGTGTTGTGTAGTTGCAGGATTTCCTACAACTACACCCCTACAAGATTACACAATGATCCAATCCAATTTCACGATCAATTATCAAAGTTTTATTTATTTTTCAGGAGAATATTACAAGAATAATAAGAATACAAAGAAACCAGAATAGTTCTAGACTTTCTCTCTCCTATTTGTTCTCTCCAACCTCTCTCAAAAAGATCCCTCTCTTCTCTAATATGCTTGGTCCTTTATATAGGATATTACATAGTGGATGACAGCTAAGCCAACCTTTATTTTCGGATCTGGTCTGCGTCATTCTCGCAAGCTTACAAGGGTTTTCTACGCAAGTTAAATTCAATCTCGCAAAATATTCACACTTTCCTCATGATTAAACTGACGTCATTCGTTACATCACTTCTCTAACATTCTGCGATGGCCTTCACAAATACCTCTTATTTAAAACTTCGCTAAGACATAATTGTTGCGAGATTCTGCTCCTATATCTTGCCTCTTCTCATGTCTTCTCTGAGAAGAAGAGAATGATATGAGAATTTCTATCTCTAAATGCCATAACCTGCTCATTTTTCCTATTCTTTTCCACCGACAATATCCCATGAATTACGCGTAACCGTACACACGTGTTTATTGTTCCCATTGTTTAGGCACATTCAATTTCAACCTAGGTCATCCCTTTTTGTCTATTTAAGGAGAAGACTAGTGGAAATATAATTTTCTTCTTTTACTTCGTCTTCCTCATCTCCAAACTCTCTGTGAATCTTCATCTTCTGCAACTTTCTTCATCTTTGCTTCTCACAAGTTTATCTACCTGCTACTGCTTTCATGGAGTCACCAAGGTTAGTTTTGCTTTTTCTTCTTTGATTTTGCCGGAACTGATCTTATTTCGATGACTTCCCTAACTAATTTTTTTATTTTGTCTAATTTTCATACTGATCTGTTTCAGCAAAAGCACCTCTTCTACCAAATTCACAGTCCCAAACCCAAAGGTTCCCAAAAGCTCGCAACACAAAGTTGTTGTAGGTAAAAGAAACTCTGCGAATATCAAGGTAATAAGAAACATCTCTTCTTTAATAACAATATTGTTGCCTCTGTTTCTTATCTGAGTTGATATTCGTAGGATGATGAAGATGTTAATAAATCCAACAAGAAACCTCGCAGAATAAAGACCGTTACTTCTTCCGTTTCATTTCCTGATTTCAAACCTCTAGCATCTTCTCTTACAACTTCGCTAGCTGGGCCTTTATTACTTACTGCTCCTTCCCAAGAAAACATCACTACAGACGCCATCCCTTCAGCTAACCCTTCTGCGAATGAAACCCCTTCTTCTTCCTTTGCAAATTCCGCAAAGATTGATTCCATCGCAACATCACTTATTGAGCCTTTTCCATTTTCGCCTGGAAAGAGTATATCCAGTGTGAAAGATGATTCACTTCCCATAACTTCAATCATCACTACTTCTTCATCTGAAATCCTTCATGTTAAGAAGGAGCTTTTGGAAGGAGTGGACATCTCCTTTAAGGTTTTGTCTAATGTTCTTGATGATGCTCGAAGGTCTTCTGTTGATCCTCTCAAGCTTAATGTCTGCGAAACTCTGGGAAAATATTTTAGTTCTGGAAAAGCAGCTTCGCAAGCATCTTTAGAGAAAGAAATTGAATCTTTGAAGGAGAATCTCCAGGCTATGACTTTGGAATGTGATGATCTTCGCCTCAAAAATCAGAAGCTTGAGAACGCTTCGCTGGATTGCGAGAATCTTCGCAGAAAAAATGATGAACTGAAAGGTATGATCTTCTTGTTTTCTCTTATAGCTTATCTTCTTTGTCAATTTTACTTCTTTTGTATTCACTTCTCTTGTTCACACGTTAAGTTTTAATTCAGAAACGGATAATGGAGAGATACGACTTTCAATATGCCGCTGAAGAAGCTTATGCTGATAATGAAGCTTTCTTGAACCAATATAGCCAATTAGATAATCTTTACTCGTATTCTGTTGATCAAATTAACAACCTTTCTAACGAGAATTACCATCTAGTTAAAGAACTACAAGTATTAAGTAGAAAGCTATCCCAACTCTCTTATTCATTAACTAAAGCTAACTTGAAGATTGAAACTCTGTCAGATGAAAATGGAACCCTGTCTCAAGAAAAACGAATCCTCCTAAACAAAGTTGCGATATCTTCGCAACAACTTAATATACGTCAAAAAATATGTGATGAACAAGAGCGATCTCTTCGCTCGTTAAGGAGTGAGTTTAAGGAATTAACCGAATCGTCTATTGCTGAGAAGAATAAATTCATTCAAGGTAAAATAGCTTTGAGCATAAAGGCAAACCAACTTAAAGAGAAACATACTCAATTAGAAGACTCCTATGCTTCCTTAGAGAAGGAAAATGCTTTACTTATTTCTAATGAGAAGAATTTTCGGTCTCGCTTGAAAAATTTAATCGGGGATAATTTTGATGATGCAATGAACCACTTGGAGAATAATATTTTGGCTTTAGCTCAATACCTTATTTCGCAGAAAGAAGGTAGTCATAAGAATCTGACTGCCTCATCCACTTTTTCATACTTAATTATTTTCGCAATATTCTTCTTATGTGAATTTCGCTATAACAGTCTTTTGTATTTTTACTGTTCGCAGGGTCTGAGAGAAGTCTTTATTCTTCTATCTCTTCTTTGGAACCGAAATTGGCCAAGATTCGCAAGGAGAATGCGACGCTTGATACTACTCTTGCTCATTCTCGCGATCGTGCAGAAAGAAGATTTGACTACCTTCAGCATTTCAAAGATATCGAAAATAGGAATCACCAAAAGGCACTTCTTCGCCAAGTCCATCTCAAAGCTGAAGTTCTTGTAAATAGCATCTTACTAGATAAAGCACTTCCTCCTACAAAAGTTATGCCTCTTGACGTAGATGCTGATGAAGTTCCTCGCGATCCTGACAGTGATTTTGACTTCGAAAGTGACGATGAAGCTGCTCTTGAGAATGATGAAGAATATGAGTCCCTCAAAGAAGTTAATGCTGGCGATAATCAGGATGAAGAAAAAGCTGGGATGGACCAAGAGAAGGAGAAAACTTGCAGAAGCGAGAAATCTTGCGAAGATGAGAAGATTTTGGAAAATCATCCAACAACCCCTCTGATAGACACATTTTTGTGTCTAAGTTGTCCTCAATTGTCTGCATTATTAGTGCTCGAATTGTACTTACTATGGTATTTTGTGTATTTATAGGTGCGTTTGGAGAAATAATCTCTTGTGGAAAAAGTTGCTCAAATAGTGATGTTTGCACCTCTCTGAGAAAATTAATAAAGGCACCTGCACTTTGGATAGGGGTGATGCGTGTCGTAACCACAACAAATTAATTAATACTTTACTACCTAATTAACTAGTAATATAGGGTAGTCAAGGTCGATCCCACGAGGAGCACGAGATTCTAGTTGTAAAAGTTGTCACGAAAGGGGGTGTAAAAAGCAAAATAAAAATAAACAAAACAATTAAAAAGTAAAGTTGAAAGCAATAAAAGAGACAAGATCAAGGAATCCTTCTTCGTTGCAAAATAATGAATCAAGTTATGTTCTTTTCCACTTGTTATTAGTCACAGATTATCACCAACCGTAGGATAGCAGGTCCGCTTAGCTAGCCCCAAAATCCCTAATTTCACCGAGCAATGTGTCCGCTTTAGTTATCGATTCTATTCAAAAGAACCACCTTGAGGTCCGCTTACAAGATGTAATTCCTTTAATGCATTAAGATTTATGAATTTAGGTTTAGTACTAGTAGTTAAACTCGGTTCGCTTGGTTCACTTTCTAGCGTTGTTTCTACACACAATTGCTCCACGGAATCCCTCCGCAAGGTCTCGTGTTTGCTACTTATGTAAAGAGTCAAGAAACGATTACTTATCTCCTAACTTTCACTAGCTTTAGATTAAACTAACAAATCAATTTAGCATGCATTCTAAACAATCTATCAATCAATCATGAATGTCTTTAAGATCACTCCTATTAGTAAAAACAATCGATAATCATGTGAAAAACTTCAAGATAGAATTAAAAACAAAAACTCAAATCATATTAAGAACTAAGAATTCATCCTCAATCAATAAATTAACTACTCATGTTAAATAGTTCACACAAAGAAATAAGAAAAGAAAAGAATTGTGTGTGTAGAGATGTGTGTATAAAGATGTAGAAAACTTCTCTATTTATAGGCTTCAAAATTCTCCAAATCTTCCAAGGATTAGAATCCTTTTCCTTTTGCAATTCAATTTCCAAATCCAAGCTTTTCTCAACTCTTTCACCTTCTCTTTCCAAATTTGAGTCCAATTCTCCATCCAATTCCTAGCCCAAGTCTTCACACCCATGAGAGGAGTCCATAGAAAATTCTGGAATTTTGGCTCGCCGGAAAACTGGGATTATGGCCGGAATTTGGCCGGAAACGTCGCCGGCCACTGGAAATTTCTCCGTCAAGAGAATATTCGATTTAATATTCCGTCCGGTCCTCCGTTAGGACTAGTCAAGGCAACTGGTCAACCGTCAGTCAACTGTTAGTCAAAGGTCAAGGAGAAGGAGTGAGTCAGACTCGAGTTAGCTTCCCGACTCGGCTAACCGGGCTCACTCGCCTGAGTCGCATCTCGAGTCAGCTGGTTACTCGGCTGACTTGATCAATTCGGCTCACCAGAATCAGTCATCGGGCTCAGTTGGGATCGGTCATCGGGATCGTTCGGATCGGTCCGATTCGGACCGCCGGAAGGACGATTTGGCCGAGTTCTGTTCAATTACAGGACTTCCCGGCTAATTTCAGGCCGTTTCCTTGGGTTTTCTCCTGCTAAGAACCTAGCATACATCTATTCGATTTCATTTCTCTTCTGCTCCCATTTCATCAGTCGACAACAGCAGCTCAACTCCGTTTTCACCATCCAATATACAGGCAATGCTCAAATCATTCCTGAGCTCTCATTGCTATCGCGTTAAACTCCCAAAGATTGAATCAGCGGAACCACGAGTAACTCCACGGCACAGATCACTCACCTTCTCTCACAACCATCACCAGCCAGCTCTAATTGACTTCAAACTCACTGACCTGCTCTTCTCCATTCCAATTCTTCATCTGTGCTAAAGAGATACAAAAACCCTGAGATCGAACCCATCTGTTTCCTTCGAGCTTCAAACCGCGGGGCCGCCAACATCGTTAATAACATCAGATTTACCTCAATTTCTCGGACCACCGCGGCAGTGATCGATTTATTTATCTCTTGGATTTCAACCACGACCAATTCAATTTCTTCATTATTATTTCATTCAACGGATCTGTGAGTTTCTTCTCAAGCTCAATCCGTGGCTTTAATCATCACTGAACGACTCTCGAATTCACAAGCAACAGTCTCATCAATTATCATCTCAGTAACCCGTCATCGATTATCATCTCTGTGACTCACACCAATCAACACCACCAGACGATTCAAACTTCTCTCAAATTTCGTTGATTCGGCCGACAATTTTTGGATCTTCTTCGCATCTCGCCTTCGTCGATAGTAATCAATCCCATCTTCGAAATCAACATCTTCTCCTGTATTTCTTTCGCTCAATTTCTTTCTCAAATTTTGGGGAAGATGACTTGAGATGAATGAGAGAAAATCTTCTCTCGATTTAGGGTTGTAGAGATAAAGGTGGATATTTGCACCCCACATGAAAAGGACCACCATCTCATTAGATAAGGATACCCTAGTGGACAGCCCCTTAACCTTGGCTGGTTTGTACTTAGTACTCCTCCAAGAGTTACCCTTTAACCTGGATGGGCTCCAGATAGTGCTTGCCCCTGAAATGACCTTTTTGCCCTTTTCTTTGAAATATGGTGATTTCTTCTCCTTTTCCTCCGTGCGACTCCAAAGTAGCTATAAAACTCAAAACAAGCGTAAAATACATAATTTACAAGAAAAATAGCAAAGAAAGCATAAACTACTAGATAGTAAATTAGGTGTATTCTACACCTATCAAGGGGCACCACCTTCTTCTTCATTTTCAAACAGTATATTGGCGAGAAATTTGGGTTTCAA
>JAJJWW010005025.1:0-46178 GCA_023531295.1 Papaver armeniacum
GAATTGTACTACTATGAAGTAAAGAAGTTGTACTAACCTCTTTTATCTCACCATCTTCAGAGCTAGAATCACTAGCTTCATTTTCATCTTTTATGTAGTAGGTCTTCATCTCCTTTATAAGACCTGTTTGTTAAGAACTGAAGAGCTCTCAATAACCTATCTAATCATAATGTTGATATTTAAACTTAGGTTACCATTTTTGGATAGAACTCTCAAGATATGATAATCATATTGATTACTGGTACATCATTCACAATTAGCCAAGAGATAATGGATCGAAGATGAAGTACTTATGATAGACAAACCAATGTGGCTAATGATCCATGTTTAAGTAACTGTATATGTGTTTAAGTAACTGTATATGTGTTTAAGTTCTTAAATATACATGTTATAAGAAGAAAAAAAAGTCGATGACTTTTGGTTTTTACCGGAAAGAAGAAATTTCAAGTCAAGCTTGGCTTGTCAAACATATCAAATTATGATTCAAGCAATAAATATCGGAAATCCTTAGCAATCTTGGTTAAGAACAATTTAATTAACTATTTTTGTATCATATGGATCATTTGAAAATTTCCCAAGCAATGACTTTATCATTTGGGAAGGTTTCAAACATCAATGAGTGAAATCCAAAACTTATGTAATTTGGGCTCAGGGTAGGTTGGTGAACCATCTCGCAAAAACCTAGATATATGAGTTTCTGGAATACGGAAGGTTGGCAAACCAGTTCGCAAACATTAAGTTTAGAACGAGGTAGTTCACCAACCCATTTCACGATTTGTGGTCATTTGAATTGGTAAAATAGATAACGGTTCACCAACCGTAGAATTCTGAATATGAAAGTTCACGAACCGTGTCCATCTGAGTTCTCGATCCGAGTAGGTTTGGTGAACCCTATTCACAAACTATAGCACCATGAATTAAAAGTTCACCAACAGTTTCACCAACTTCCCAGTACTCAATTTTGCAGATGCTTATAAACTATTTTTATAAATATGTTTGGCATTGCTATAATTCTCATAAACACTTCTAGGATAACTTTGTTCACTAATCACTCTGTGTTTGTGAATTTTTGTTTAGTCTTGAGTGTTATTGAACACGATTATTGCTTAAACGTTCACAACCTTCTTGGCCCATATGTGAACTTATGGTGCACGATTATATGTGCATCTTCTTCTTTGTCAAGGATATCTTTTCATACGCTTTTGGCAGCCATTCTTGGTGTAAATCCTTGAGGAAAAGATTGATTCTTTCTTCTAAGACTAAATCGAATCTTGCAAGCACAAGTTTGTATCTATTTAAGATGATCGCAATACTTGATCTTTATGATTACATATTATGTATTGTTTGATTACCATGATATAGTTCTAAATTGATTATCAACACGATCTCATGAGAAACTTTTAACTTATGATTCTTAGCTCATATCTCCTTATGGGATTTATACAATCCAAGAAAATCCTTTTTTTTTGTGTGATTAAAGTAAGGTTACTCATGTTGTTCTTTCGGGAATGACATCAAATGGGTTATGGGGTAGAGTTCTTTGAACTTGTGCTTAAACGTCATATCTTTGTGGGGAGAGCGTATGTGGAATTTGTAGGAGATTCTTGTACTTATCTATTTCCTTGATGAAAACGCCAAGTCTCATGGTGAAATCGTCTAAACTAAAAGCTGGTATGTGTTCTCTAGTCTTGACACTCTTTCATTCAATTCATTATGATCCATGTTTTTCGCATTTGCCAATTTTTTTGACAAAAAGGGAGATAATTATTAAGTAGTATAGTAGTACAACATATGGCTTCTCGGAGCATTATTTAAGGTGGAGTGAGTTATAATCTTGATTAGGTTTAAGAAGTAGAATATAGAATCAAAGCTATCCTTGAAGAATAGAGATTGAAGACTACACGAAGACATATTGGAGAACTTCATTAAAGGTTAGTAGCAAAAACTTAATTCTCTTGTTTACTCTACCTCTTTGTCTATTGAAACAAGTGCTCACTCTATAGAACAATTCCTATGACGGTATATATACACTTATGTATACATCTCGAGGATATTTGAGCCAAAGACTTTTTTGAGAATGACCCTTTTCCTTGGAAAGGTCCACATATTGTAGTGAATGAGAATAATAATTCAACGCTCCAAGAATCACTCAACTCCGAGTTATAACAAAGAAGTTACGGGTGATTTATTCAAGCAACACTTATTATGTGTTGCTAAGGTAATTCATGAATAGGAAATTGCACACGAACTTTTAACAGTTGGTGGACTAAAACCGTGAATACATGACTAAAGGCATATTTTGGTCAAGTTACTTGGGGTTTCCTTTTCTAGACAAGGTAGCTTTGTGTCCAAGCAACCTAGCCTTGATCATTTACAATAGAGGTTTCATGTAGTCACACAAACTATCCCTTGAAAATTTTTGTGTTTGTGTTGCATAAGATTGTTTTCCATATATTTGTTCTTCA
The DNA here is from genome assembly GCA_023531295.1 of Papaver armeniacum. Lineage (NCBI taxonomy): Eukaryota > Viridiplantae > Streptophyta > Magnoliopsida > Ranunculales > Papaveraceae > Papaver > Papaver armeniacum. Next base: position 2,466 of record JAJJWW010005025.1, read on the forward strand.
TGAACAAGAGTGAGATTTCAAAAGACTTTACTTGGGGATCATAAATCATAAACCTTATAGTTGATATATCAAGATCTCTTTAGATTTTTCTAGGAGATCTTGTGAAGAAGAAACAATTAGGTTACGGAATGGTAAAACCTAATTGTTGAGGAATATCTTCTTAAGAGAATTAATATTCTGCTAGAGGATTTTCAAGAGAATTCCATAGAGAATTGGGGTTCTCCTAGAAGGTTTACAAGAAAACTTATTAAAGAGAATTGGTGTTGTGTCAGGAATTCTACAGGTCCACGAATACAACTGAAGCATGTGTTATATCTAGTCCGAAAATATGGTAGTAGGTAAAGGGTGTAACAGTTTAAATCAGTGTGTTCAATCTGGACTAGGTCTTGGGTTTTTCTACAAGTTTGTAGTTTTCCTTGTTGACAAAAATCTCTGATGTATGTGTTTTTTGTTTTCCGAATTATATCGTTTTATCTTTATAATTGAAATATCACAGGGTGCACGTATCTAAACCCCATATAGTATTATCTCAACTGTAAAGAACCTATAAGACTCGTTTTTGTCGAATTCATATCTCCAGATATAGATTACAAGATTTTTTTTTGTTGAAATTCGGTTCCTTAACAGTTCTGGTGCATACTAGGTTTACCTTGTTAAAACAATCTTAAATATTGTTAGAGCACTGCTCGGTCGAACTCGCAAGCGTTGCTATCTCAAGCTTGTTTGTCAAGTTTAGTTGATCAAAACTATATACTTGATTTCTAGTCTACTTATAGCTATGTCTCGGATTAGGATAAGAGTGTGTAGTTGAGCTTTAGACTTCACGCCGTTCACCAATTAAAGAAGAAGATATACTGAAGAGCTTGGAGGAACTTCATCAACAAAAGGTATGTGGAGACTAAAACTTATCTATCACTCAGAAGTTTATTCAATAATATCTTTTAATGAGACTAAGTCATATAGCTATATAGCCTTTTACATTACACGCAATTGATGTAATACCCCGATATTCGGCAGTGGTTGGTCGAATGGAATATAAGTAATGATTTGTCCTTTCCTAACACCGAGGCCTTTTCAGCACAATTGGCTCCAGAGTTGGCAGAAAACTCTGCAGTTAAGCGTGTTCGGGCGGGAGTAATCCAGGGATGGGTGACCATCCGGAAAGTTTCTGCTGGATTACCGCAGCGATGCCCGTTGAAAACCCCACACTGCCGGATAACCACAGTGGCTAAGTGGGGACAATATCGGTGAAGGGACGGGTCATTACAAATAGTATCAGAGCCGACGACGGGTCACCTGCCGAGGGTGGGAAGGTACGCTGGCGGGATTGGTCTAGGTGCTTCTCATGAGGGGTAGGGAACGTCAGAGATCTGGGCTTGCGAATATATTTCGGAGCCGAGGACGGCTCCAATTTAAGGTGGTGGAATTGTAATACCCCGATATTCGGCAGTGGTTGGCCGCATGTAATATAAGTGATGATTTGTCCTTTCCTAACATCGAGGCCTTTTTAGCATAATTGGCTCCAGAGTTGGCAGAAAAATCTGCAGTTAAGCGTGCTCGGGCGGGAGTAATCCAGGGATGGGTGACCATCTGGCCAGGGATGGGTAACCATCTGGGAAGTTTCTGCTGGATTACTGCAGCGATGCCCGTTAAAATGTGGTTAAGCGTGCTCGGGCGGGAGTAATCCAGGGATGGGTGACCATCCGGGAAGTTTCTGCTGGATTACCGCAGCGATGCCCGTTGAAAACCCCACATTGCCGAATAACCGCAGTGGCTAAGTGGGGACATAATCGGTGGAGGGACGGGTCATTAAAATTAATATTTCGAGCCGAGTTTATCTCGTTTATCTAATTCTCTAAATATGTGTTAGAACTTAGAAGATTTTAACTTTAGCTAAGTTCATCGTATACTTGGCGAGTTTAGTTGGAGACAATTTTATTTGTTGGAAACAAAATATTAAGTCAAAGATGATCATGTGAAAATTACCTTGAACATCTTACATGATTTGTGTGAGACAATCATTTGATGTCAACTTGGGAAGTTTCGTATGGATCGATTAATCACTTGAAAATTACTTGAAGCTAGTGGTATGTGTAAGATTACCATTGTTGTCTTCCAAGGATGTTTCAATGCTTAAATGAGAGCTTTAAAACGACTACCATGTCTGGATATAATAAAGGTTGTATACTTTGCATGCTAACTGTGTAAGTCTAGTTCAGGTCTGGAACTATTATTTGTGAACCTTGTTTGCGAACTCGTTTACTAGTGAAAAGGTCTGAAGCGGTTGTTCGCGTACCCTGTTTGCGAACGGCTAGACAAGGACAAGTCCAAAACTGTTGTTCGCGTACCCTGTTTGCGAACGGCTAGACAAGGACAAGTCCAAAACTGTTGTTCGTATACCCTGTTTGCGAACGGCTGGACAAAGCCAAAGTCCGAAACTTTTGTTCGCGTACTCAGTTTGCGAACACATTGGTCAAGCTTTTAAAATCGGCAAGTATGGATTTTCATATTCATGAACTCAGGTTCGTTTGTGAACTTAGTTTGCGAACTAAAGTCCCTGGAAATTTATTGTAATAAGGTATGTGAACTAGTTTTACAAACCGTGGCATTATGTTCATGAATTGGTGCTTGTATGAGTACTTTGTACAATTACAAACCAAACCGATTTTTTTTCAAATGGTTCATATATATATTTCTATGAGATGATGAACATTTGAATAACTCTCTTGAAACCACATTTAGATCCATTTGATTATCTATCATTATTGATTGATCATCATATTTGATCTAGAAGTGTTAGATGAATATGGCTAAGTTAATTATAAGTGTTAATATGGCTAACTTAGGTTAACTATTATTGAGCCAACAAGGTATACACGTTTGGGTACGGTTCATCCATATCTAAATATAGGTACATTTCATTTGTGTGTATCAAGCTAGTACCATCTAACAGTGGAGATTGATTGCTTAACTTCTAAGCAGACTTCGCTTGAATCTTAAATCAGAAGTTCATCTAACGGTGAATATCAATTGCTTTATTACTAAGCTATCTTAGCTTTGATTGTAAGCAACCCTGATTTGAAAGACTATATAAGGGAAAACTCTAGCATCTGGGAAACCTAATCCCGACACTTTCGTGTGTTCTAGTTGAAAACTAGAGTCGATTATCCTTTAACCTAGGCTTTCCAAAACCATTATTAGGTTAACGACTTGAAGACTTCATTTGGGTCCGTGAATCCAGATCCAACTATTTTCTCTGTAGTTGCGTATTATGATCTTACTTGTTCTAGTTTATCTTCTCTAAGATTTACTCGAGATTTATCTCTGATAGGTAAGATATAAAAAGTAATCACAGCAGTTCTTCGTCCTAGACTCTTGTGATTCCTCAATAACTTTTTCTGTTAATCAGTTGGGTTATTGTGAGGTGACTGATATTTCTAGGCTGCTTTTCGGGAGTATAAGTCCGGGGTATTAGTTGAGTTTCATATTCATCTTGGTTTTCCTAAAGACGGAAACAACAACCAGAATAAACTTATCTATGGGAGACGGATTTGTTTATAAGTCTTCGGCTTTGGGTCGTAGCAACTCTTAGTTGTGGGTGAAATCAGTTAGGAAATCACGTGCGCAGACTGCTGGGATTCAAGAGGCGTAAGGACGTGATTGTACCTTAATCGGTGTGAGACTTGGTTAGAGCTCAACTACATTCCAGTCCAAAGTTAACTTGTAGTAGGCTAGAGTCTGTAGAGGCTGAATACAGTGTAGTGTTCAAAGCTGGACTAGGTCCTGGGTTTTTCTGCATTTGCGGTTTCCTCGTTAACAAAATTATGGTGTTTGTGTTATTTTTTTCCGTATTATATTTGTTTATATAATTAAAATATCACAGGATGTGCGTAGTTCAATCATAGTTGATAAATGCGACCTTGTTTGTTGGATAGAACTTGATTGACACTTGGGCATTGGTCTTTAGTACCGTCCAAGTTATTCTCACATCAATCAGGCTCACAGATTTCTGTTTGTTCGATTTGCTGATTGTATTGAGAAAGAGATAAAACTCTTTTATATCTTTATTGATTGAGTCTCAGTTTTAAGTTGGTGCTCTCGGAATTATATTGGAGTTTAGTCCATACATATTGCCGAACAAAATATTGGGTGTGGTTGTTTTACCCCCGTATTTTCAAATACAATTTCATAACCGAACGTATAGATTGTACAAGGATTGTTTCCCAAACGAAAAAGTTGGTGTTGCACTAGTGACCCTCTTCTTTTAAAATACATCAATTTGTTGTGCTGGAATGTCAAAGGCTTAGAAAAGAAATCTGCTAATAAGGAATTGAGTATTCTCCTGAAGAATCTGAACCCTGATATATTTTTTTATTCTGAAACTAAAATGAAGAATTATATGGCTTCTAGAAAACTGAAAATCTAGGACTCCCATGTGCTTTTAATGTCTCATGTATTGGTAGAAGTGGTGGCCTGGTGGATTGGTGTTAGCTTGGAAACATGAATGGATCTCAACATCATCCCATCCAACTCCAGAGGCATCTATGTTACCAATAATGACATTATTCACTCTAACTCTATCATATACATTTTATATATGGCGAATTAAATCAAACTCTTAGGGATGTTTTCTGGGTGAGTCAGACCAACCTCCCATATCCCTAGTCATGAACCTGCTTTCTTTGTATGAGACTTTAACTCCCTTTTAGTTCTGAAGACAAGAGTGGTGGCCTTGAACTTAATGAAAGTGATTTCTTGAATCAGAGGAATTTTTGTTCTATTTTTGATTTGCATGACCCAGGTTACTATGGTCCCAGATTTACTATGGTCTAATATGCAGCATGGTACTGATTTGATTCTTGAAGGCTTCATAGATGCCTTATACACCATACTGTTAAAATCTTGTTTCATAATTTTTATGTGAATAACTTACCTATGGTCTCTTCTGATCACTGTCCCATGCATATATGTTTTAACTATGATGGTGATTATATGCTTAAGCCTTTCCACTTCATGGCTATACGGATAATAGATCCTACTTGCAGAGACATCATAGTTAATTCCTGGTCTATTCATGTGGTGGGGTCCCCTGCCTATAAATTGAAAGTTAAGCTGCTTTATACCAAGAAAGGCTTAAGAAATTGGAACATGAACTCTTTTTTTTAATATTCAAACTAATATATCTACTGCTAGAGAAGACCTTAAAGAAATCCAGACCTTAGATCCCTATGATACCATGCATGTTTCTAGACTTAAAGCTAGACTGAATTATCTGTATTCCTTGGAAGAGTTATTCTAGAAGGATAAGTCCGGAGAGGTTTGGCTCTTGGAAGGAGATATAAATACTCCTGGTTTCCATAGGGTCACCCTCTATAAAAGAAAGATAAATGCTATCAGCTGGATTAAAAAAAAACACTGGAGATATCCATACTGATGGGGTAGTATTGGTACCTCCTTTTTTGACTATTTAAAAAACCCTTACTTTTTTAGTCCACAATCTTTTTAAGAAGAAATTTTGACTGATATGGTGCAAACTTATTTTAATACTGGTTATGTGATGCAAAATTATTTTAGTACTGGTAGTTCCTTAACCACTATAACATTGCTCTTATTCCTAAAACTCTCATGGTTAAGGTTGTGTCTCAGCACAAACCCATTGGCTTATGTAATTTTGCTTACAAAATCCTTTCTGAAACCCTATCTAGCTAATAGGTAAAAACCTCTTATGGATGGTTTGATCTCTCAAAACCAAAGTAATTTTGTGCCTAAAAGAAGTATTGCTTATAATATCCTTTTTGATAATGAAGTGGTTTTTACTGTGAATCATTATCATGGAAAACAAGGTTTAGATGCCATCAAACTTGATGTGTCCAAATCTTATGAAAAGCTTGAAAGGAATTTCCTTGAGAAATTTCGTAGGAAAATGGGTCTTTGTGAGCATTGGATTTCTTTAATAATTTCATTGTTGGGCTATCGTCCCTAATTCTGTTTTACTTAATAGAGAGGCCTTAGGAAAGGAGATCCTTTATTTCCATACCTTTATATTATTTGTTCTGAAGCTCATTTTGCTTATATTGATAAATTCACTAGATTAAAGTTAGTTCAAGGAATTAAGATTTGTAAGCCCATTACTCATTTATCGTTTGCTATTTTTATTTTATTTTTTAAGGCTAGTCTTCAAGACTTTTCTACTATTAAAGACTATTTGCATAAATATTGTTCTGATTCTGGTCTGGAAATCAACTTTGATAAGTCTGGCATTCTTTTTAGTAAGGATTTGCCTCCTCAACTGACTCCGCAACTCTCCGCAATCCCTAATATAGCTCCCTTGACTTGGGTGGGAAGTACTTAGGCACCCGTATTAATTTTCAGAAATCTAAAATCCAGCTTCTCCTTTTGATGCAAGAATTACTTCTTGGTTCCATAAACTTTTATCTGAAGCAGCCGAAACCTTACTTGTTAAACATGTTAGCCAAGATGTTCCTATCTATCAAATGATTGATATTCTCATTCCTAAAGCCCTTTGTAGGAAAATGGACTCTCATCTTTGTAAATTTTGGTGGGGGGAGACTTCTGACCCCAAAGATAGGAAACTGCATTTACTTGGTTGGGATATTCTGTGCTCCCCTAAAAGTGAAGGTGGACTTGGTTTTAGAAAGACTGAGTTCAATAATCTTGTTGTTCTAGCTAGGAATGCTTGGAAGCTTGTTGAAAACCCCGATTCTCTTTTAAGTATCATTCTTAAAGCTAGATATTTTCTTAATGTTGACTTATTTTTCAATGCGAAACGCCCCTCCTCTTGCTCTTGGACTTGGAGATACCTCAATACCATTAAGGAAAACCTTTCATTTCATGGATTGTGGGTGATGGCCAGTTTATTGACCCTTAGTGTGATAACTGGATTCCTACATTAGGTTCTACTTCTTGTAATATAGAGAAAGAGGAGAAGACGACACAAAGTAGAGGGAGGAAGAAGGGAGAAATCTTATTCATGCGTATGTTTACAAAGGTTTAGGACTCTATTTATAGAGTTTACATACTTGGTTCCCAAGTAATAGGGTTCTACTAAAGTGGGCATCTATATAATAAACTGCCGTTTATAACACTCCCCCTAGATGACCACTGAATCTAAGCTAATTGCCTCGATAAAACCTTTGTCAGGAAAATTCAAAAGGGACAAAACCTGATCGAAGGGAAAAGAGTACAATTGTGAGCAAAATTAGAACAGAGTTGGACATTGATATGTTGCCTCGTTAAAACCTTGACAAGGAAAACCAAGTGGGACAAAACCTTGACGAAGGAAAAAGAGTACAACGTGATATTCCAGTAAAATACCTTCCACTATGATGCTCCCCCTGATAAGTACTTCAATTAAATCTTGGCTTGCAAATCTTTGAGTCAAGACTTCCAAATTTTGATGAACGAATTCTTGAATGCAGATGATTGTTGTGCGTTTGTGATGAAAATTGCCAGTTGATGAAGTCTTCTTTTGTGTTGCACAAGCTGTATTCTTTTAGAATAATGGTGTTCTCAAGTCTTCACGCTTCTTTAAATACATCGAGGACTCGCTTCTTGGATTACTAGCTTCTCGAAGATGATTTGTAGAAGTAGTTGATGTAATTTCTTCAACAAAGTGCCAAGATATGAATACCTTATCATACGTGAACAAAAATCATATTTGTGAGAAGAAAATCCAAATTCTTAGGAGATGATTAAGTTGATTTGGTTTAATCAAATGTGGGCATCCACTAAATAACCAAAATTGATACAACTCCCCCTTGGATGACCATCATGTTGAATTAAATTGCCTTACTAAAACCTTGCCAATAAAACCCAATGGGAACAAAATTGGACGAAGGAAAAAGAGCACAAATATCAACATTTTGAAAACAAAGGTTAAACGTCAACGAGATGTTGCCTCGTTAAAACCTTATCAGGAAAACCACATGGGACAAAACCTGAATGAAGGAAAAAGAGTACAATTATTGACAAAAATACGGATGCTAACCAAACAAATGATTTTTACAGTAGTCAAGCATCAAACAAATAACTCCAGTTTATATCAAAGAAGAGTTTAAGCTAGCATAATTCTAACTGCAGATTTAAGGAAAAAAAAATAGAATATATGCTGCTAAAGCGTGGATTTTTGTGTTTTTAAGGACTCCTCAAGAGACCCATAAAGTTGATAACATCAACTAATTAATCCGGATTCTTGGTTTTATACCAAATTCTAAAAACACGTAGAGGATTGTTCAACCTGACATAATCGAGTCAGGTGGAATTCCATAATATAATTTGAATTCTACAAGGATTACAAATTTGAATATGTTTCCAACCACATTTCTTGTGTAAATGCAATACGAGTCCTTCAAGTACTACCACGCCAAAAGCATCATACATGGAAAACAAAAATTTATTGAATCAATCCTAGGGTCTTAGGAAAAAATAGAACCCTCAAATCGTTTTTACAACGAAGAAATTTCTCGTATAAAGACGCAATATAACTACACCAACCTGTAATTAATAGGCTTGGAATATTTAAGGTGTTAAGTTTGGATCCAAAATTGCATCAATCGAGAAATTAATCCAACCTAACTTGGATTGTATGCCAACCAATCACATGTGTCGATATTTCTCTGCAGAGGGGTTAACAACCACCATCTTTTATTTCAATAGCTACTTTAAATGAATATTCGACAACTAATTATGATCCCACACAATTCTCAAGCGCATGCATATCTTAAAAATAATTACAGGTACCAGCGCCCGCAGGCATTATAATCTCCCCATCTTCTAGTGAGGAGATATGAACTATGAGAATGTGGATATTTTTGATAGACTTTATTGGAGCACTCTGTAGACTAAAATGCTACGTTTATTGTAGATGTGACTGGATTTTCCTTCTAAGAGGCATAAGCTTATTAAAAGCATAATGAAATATTTTCGCGCCTTATTTGAGATGGAAGCCTTTTTCGATTTGATCATGACGGGAGAAAAATATAACTTCTTAAGTTAATGGACACAAATTTCTAGTGGTGTATAATCTCCCCATGATTATGGCGGAAATATTTTCATCTCATATACGAAAACAAGTTCGTAAAGTATTATCCGATTAATTCGAGACATGTACTCATTATGAAATATGTCTTTCAACATAAAAAAAATATGTAGTCTTAACAGACATACATATTTACGATCAACCATGGATTGCTTTTGGAACAAAAAATAAAATAACATTACATGTCAAAACCAAAAGCATTGGAAATATGCAAAAAAATCTCCAATAACTTTGTGACCTCAAGGGCCAACGAGATAATGATTTAGATTGAAGTTATGGACACTTTCTTTATCAAAAGAAAATTAAATCAAGATCAATATAGTCATTACAAGGACTAATGATATTGGCTAACAAGCCGGGTGCGCACCCTTTGATCTTTAGTGTCCAATTCCAACTACAAGTGGAACAACTTCAAATTTTGGAGAATAGTACAAATAAGAGAAAAAATTGCCAAATATCCCTATGGAATGCATCAATTATCCGTCTCATTGATGTTTGCAATTGTGAATACATGATAACGGCATCTCATCCTTCTAGGATTTACAGAGAAACCAGTTTCAATTGACTTATCGACTTTGAAAAAAATAATCCATTATGTAGTCGAAAAATTCACCCCTTTTTGGCAAAAATTTAGAAAATATGCCAATGTTATGGAAACGATGGAGAAAATTAGCACCAGTTAGTTTATACGATTTATCAAACTCGTATAACGAAATAAAAACATTGTCGTTTTAGTTATCGCATGGGAAACCTACTTTGAGGTTGGAGGATGGTTTTTTGTGAAAAAAATAGAAACCATATGTAAATCACATGATCCTTGTCTAAAAGACAAAGATACCAAAATGAATTGGCCGTAGGTTTTTCAACGATTAGTTACCATAAAGGTAATTAAATTGTGATAACACAAAAAAAAATTGTTTTTTTGGTGTTTACAGTTTCATTATAGAAATAGAAACGGTAAACCATATTTTAATGGATTTTTTTTTTCTTTCTCAATGAGAAAAGAATAAGAGAAGAAAGGGAATCAAACAAAAATTGATCACCCACATTCCGCGAAATATAGAATGCGTCTGTTTAGGCAGGGCCATTCCCGAGTTGTTTTTGCCCTGAAGCGTACAGTTTTTTTGTTGCCCCCATAATTACATCAATGATCATTTTTTTCTACAATGATCGAACAATAATAATAGCGAACTATCAAGATAATGAACATATACAAGCGTACAAAATCAGAATGAGAGATTAAAGATGAGAATTAGAAAACCTTTACAACTTCACTCTTAAATCCTAATAGCTTAGATTGTTTTTTTTTCTTTTGTAATTCCGGCCCGTCAGTAATGATTATCTGATGGAATAGGGAAAACACTTCCGTTTTAGCATTGACTATTCAATATTCTTTCCGGTATACAACACAATTATGAATAAGCCCCTAAAATATTTTTATTTTTAACAAAAACCCAAATAGCAGAACAACTATTTTGTTGCCCCCTGGGCCTTGTTGCCCTGAACTGGGGCTTTCCCTGCTTCCCCTATTGGCCCTGCCCTGGTTTAGGATTCAGTATTGGAGATCAATTGCTCCAAAGAAAAAAAAATCGTTATAACAATAACGAGTCCCGGAGTTCAATTATAAATAAATAAGATCCAATCACTGTGAAGAAACATAAAAAAAAAGGTTTAAGAACTTAATAAAGTCGCACTATGTTACCTGACTGTCTATAGCACTCATACGCCATTATTAATTAACACCAGTCCAAAGTCAAATCTCGTCCAGAATAAGACTAAGTCTTATGGGGTGCTAGTCTAGCACCTAGATTAGCAGTCAGGACTACCTCCTAAGTCTTATGGGAGTGCTAATCTAGCAGTCCACGTCAGCCCAGCGATGAATGGTTCAGCACTTTAAATCTCAGCCGTCAGTTCAAAAATAAATCTCTCAGCGCTGAACCATTCCGCGAAAAGGTAGTTTTTCAAGCGCTGAATCATTCAGCGTAACTATCTAGCATGGTAGTTCACATGCTAGCAACTGGTAGGAGAGAGAACTTGGTTCCCAAGTAATAGGGTTCCACTAAAGTGGGCATATATATAATAAATTGCCGTTTATAACACTACTTAACCTAATCCCCTTGTTCGTCTCTCTCCTAGTCTTAGAGTGTCATATTTTATTGATGTTGTTAGAGAATAGCTCAGTTGAACCCACCAAGCGTTGGTATGTCAAGTTTTGTTGTCATATTTTAGTGAATCAAAACTCAGTTAAAGAGTCGCTTGATTATATACTAGAGACAACTTCATATAGGTTAGGCTAGAAAGATTAGGATTATGAGACGTACAAGTATTACTCGAAGACTTGAAGAATGTGAAGAAGTAACAAGCTACATCAACGATATCATCCTTCCTCTTGAGGTTAGTAATATTGTGACTTGAACTGTTTCATTCCTAACGTATCTTTCAAGTCGTGCTATATTGAAAACATAACTGCGAATCTGTGAATGATTATACTCTAGTAGACATAGTGTTAAGGAATTAGAATACGAAGTATAACGCTTATCTTTTGAACTTAGTATATAAGACATCGACATAATCGTATGAATGCTATTGTGATTATGTGTATGGGTAAAGGTGAAGATTTCATCCTAGGAAACAATGTTTACATTTATTTAAAGGAAGTACATTCATAAACTTGTTTTATGAATCAAAAGGGAAATCGCTAGGCTTATTGGTATTGTTATTCATTGCATATCTTTGGATTACCAATATGTGTGAGTTAGTAAAACCGATCATAACTTGTTATGTATCTTGGTAAAACTAGTCACAATGCCTGAATTATGTATTGGTATGACTTTTATTAGTGTAACCGATCCTAAGTAATCACCTAAGATGGTGTAAATCACCTCCGATCCTAAGTAATCACCTGAATTTGTAATTGGTGTAACCGATCCTGGTAATTGGTATGACCGATCACAAAAGAGTGAAATCGATCCTTGTAATTGGCGTAACCGGTCCTGGTAATTGGTGTAACCGATCACAAGTAATACAATGAGAATATGGTAACCGGTCCTGGTAATTGACGTAACTGATCCTAGTAACTGATGTAACCGGTCCCAGTAACCATATTAAGGTAGAAACGATCCTTGTGTTTGATAGAACCGTAAACCCATGATTAGTGTATTGATATTTGATCATTCAAATAGTTCTTGGAAGTCAGATGAACCAATTCTAAACTTGTTTGGAAGTGTGGTATAATCGGTTCCAAGATTGTAAATATGAAAAAGGATTTACAAAGAAAAAGATGTCGACATACTTTGAACATGTTCAGTAACTCTCATCTTTTATTGTTCAAAGATATTCCTTAATAACTCAAGGAGATCCCGGACCGAAATAAATTAAGAATCTTTTAATTAAGGTTATTAATTTTATATGCTTTTAATTACCAGCAATTAAAATGCATATCTCTGGAAAATAAAAATTGGTAATGTGCATTTACTAATTGGAGATTTTCTAGTGAGATTTCGGTTAATAATGGACAAAGCATTTCCAGGAATTATGAAAACCGGTTTGGGCATTTATTGCATATCTTAAGAATATTTCGCTTTTGAAAATTCCTTGGTGTCCAAACTTCCTTGGTCTATAAATACCCAAGTTTGCATTTCGAGCAAACTATCCTAAGAGCTAGCAAAACTACCTTGTTGTGTTGTTACTGGTGGAGCCGTCTATTCGGAGAGGAAAGTACCCTAATTAGGCGAAATCTCATACGACCGCTCGTTTAAAGACTTCTGTGGGATCAAGAAGCTCTACGAATATCGTTGGTGGGAAACTAGATAATTGCAGTATTATTAGTTTTCGATTTGATTTGATTGACTAACGGTTGTTGAACTTTGATTGCACCTAGTTTGTTTATTCTTGAGAATCTTCTCTTCTGATATAAGATTCACTCAAACTAGACGAAGTGTCGACGGGATCTTTTGAACTATTTGTAGATCTAAAGACGTCTTGTGATAATCCATTGTTAATAGACTCCGTTCTGTGCGTGATTGATCACAAGAGATTCAAGTTGTGGTGTGCAGGTGTTTATTGAAGATTAAAGAAGATTTGAAGACAAAGAAGATTTCTTATTGGTTTCATAATCTTTGGTGTGCGCAAAACTTGATCGGCTGGGAATCAACTATAATCGGTTTATCCTTAATAGATTTGATTGATTAGTTGCGTAGATCGGCATCACTAATAGTATCTTGGTAGATTCTATATTTGATTGCAATATCTGAACTCTGCTACTTTTGTAGTTGTTGGATAGATAGATTTAAACCCGACAAAGGAGTTTATTGGATTAAACAGGAGAGCCTTTGTCTAACTCTTATCACTGAGATTGAATAAAGTTGTTACCGAACAAATTTGTTGTTCCTTTACTGTTTGGAATAAGATCCAAAGGAATTGTTCCAGTACGTGCACTTATCGAGTGTCGGAAGCACAGGGATACTGAAGAAACCAGGTGAACTATAGGTTTAGTTGCTTGGTCTCAACTATACGAAGTTGGTTTGATTTTGTGCTTAATTCTGAGAGTATTCAATTCTGGACTAGGTCCCGGGGTTTTTCTGCATTTGCGGTTTCCTCGTTAACAAAATCTTGCTGTGTCATTTACTTTTGTTTTTCCGCAATTATAATTATTTTTATTATAATTTAAAGTAAATTACACAAACGTTAACTCCATATTATTTGATAGTGATCCTATAGAGTTCGGTTAAGTCCGAACCTATTATCAATTAATCACACTTTGATTGTTGTATTGTCTCGACCTCGTATCCATAGACGATCACACAAAGTGTGAATACCGATTAGTTGTATTGTCTCGACTCAGTTCATAGACAATCACTTTCGGTAAGTGGACTTATAGGTGAAAAAGTTTAAGATTGTGGTATATTTGGGTACCCTCGTCTTTTCATATTCTGATACTAAATTTTGGAATATCACTATATTAAACACTCATTTTGTCATCTGTAGGGAAGATTGTTAATATTTTCTTAAGCCAGCTTTCAAAGAATGATAGGTTTAGCTCTAAATATGCCTACTTGGGTTTCAGAAGTCTCAGACCTTCCCCAAGCAACACTCTTTGGAAGTGCATTTGGAAACTCAGAGTTCCCAGCCATATCCAGCTTTTTATCTGTAAGTCTGCTAGAAATGCCTTATCCACTAGATCTGCTCTGCGGATTAGAATACCTACTGATACTATAATTTTTCCTAGATGCGTATCATGTAACGACTTTGGTACTCTTATGTTATTTTGCTTCTTCAGTTTGGGTTTCTTCTTTCTTTTTGTCTTCCCTTTGGCTTGCTAATGTTGTTACCTCTCTTTCTGAAGAGTCTAAAAAAGTTTTTGCTATTGTTATGTGGTTCATCTGAAATAATAGAAATAACTTGATTTTCAACAAAATAAAAGAAAACCCTAGTGTTGTTATTGCCAGAGCTAGAGCCATGATTATCTCTAGGAATCCCACTACTACCACATCCCCTTATTCTAATGTCATTGGTGCTTCTTCATGGATGCCTCTCCCGCATGGTTGTATCAAAGGAAATATTGATGGTGCTTTCGATCATGTCTCTTTGGTAAATGGTAGTGTAGGTTACATAATGCGTGATTCCGCTAGTAAACCATCTTTTTGTGTTGCAATCACATCCGAAGTCTATTCTCCAGAAGAAGCAGAAACCAGAGCCATCTGGACAGATTTGACGAAAGCAGTGAAATAACAATTTACTCACTTAATTTTGGAAAGTGATGCGTAAGCTCCAATCGACCAATTTTCCCGGAGAAACTTCGGAGGCAATCAGTGGTCAGATGGTTATTTTAAGGATTATTAGTTCTTGGCAATCAACGGTCGGATGGTTATTTTAAGGATATCTTTCTATTAGTTCTTGTAGCTTGCATATTTACTTTCCAACCAAGAACTTATAACAATGCAGCTCATTTTCCTACAACTTGGGCCAAAATAACTAAACTTGTTTTTGGTCTAAAAATAAAAAAATCTGAGGTTACAAAAAGAAAATGGTTGAGCAACCTAAAGCAACAACGTTGTTCCCAGTCATTCTTATTTGTGAGGCGTTTGTCATTCTCGGGCAGCGTAATTATTGATCATACTAGATTGCCATGATTTGCTAAGAACAAGAAGACGTGGCTATATACGATAATATTCATTAGGTGTAAGTGTGGAAGTTTCTTCTCCAGTACAAAACATTTAGACAAGAAGAAAAATTAAAAATACGGTAAATGTTTTTATTGAACATGTAAATCTAATGGCACTACAAGCACAAGCAGTTCAGCATATGCATCTTGGCAATGTTCTAAGCACACACTTCGTCTTCTCTGCCTCACCCACCAACTTAGCCGCAGCAAGAGCCACACGCAGGGAGTGAGCCTGAAATTTATCACAATAATCAATTGTAAAATCATATGGAAGAACAGAAAACAAAATAGCATATTTGAAGACCTTTATTCTTGCGTTCTCTGGTTTCCACTGTGAAAACTATGCAGGAAATTTCGTGGTTTTAGTATCAGAGTTCCTAGAATAGCAAGATATCTTATTATCCTACATCACATGAGAATGTGTGTTATTAATCTACAAGCCCAATATATCACCATTCTATACTCAATCAGTTCTCTTCTTTGTTTCTAGAATAGTTTACTAGCATTTTTTTCCCAAAGTAAAAAGTACGAGCAAGAGAAAGAAAGCTTACTGTGGTCAATCCCTCGAACGTTGTCCATTCCACGTGGAGGTCCACGTGGGCCACCACCATATGGACCTCTTCCAGGACCACCCCCAGGACCATCACCATCCCATTTCTTCCCAGAACCCGAGTTTTTCTTGTAAGCATCTGATTTGTCCATCTGAAACATTTGCACAGCAGATCCAATAAGCTAAGCTTAGTCCTACACCCCAATACTTACATTTCATGTACTGCCAGGTGCAATAGTAAGGAAATATAGAGTTTGAAATTTGTTAATATACCGAGAACATTGTCATGAAGAACACCATAATGATGTCAATAATGGAACGGAAGAAATCAGTGATTGTTCTCAACCGCCAGATTGATCGCTTTGATTTCACAACACCTGAGGACAAAGAAAAACCCTTAATTGTATTATCTTAAACAACTGTCTTCTGATCCACCAAGGAATGCCAGACTTATGCAAGAACTACATCCATGACAGGGACTAACAACAAGCAAATGGCCTCAAATGTGCCCCCTTAATAATAAATCAGCAAGCCGTCATCCAACAATTAATTCAATTTTTATAGATTGAAGGAAAAAGAGAAGAAAAAAAAACACCAAGAAGAGAAAACTCAAAGAAAAGTACCACAAAGCCCAAGCAAGATGCAAAAGAAACTAAAAAGGTGTTATTTGTTAATCATGCATGGCATGGGAAAGATCAGCAGACGGATTCCAGTTCAAATTTTGCTCTATACCACCAAAAGATAAAATGAATATAAACGTCAAACTGTTGCTTACAAGAATGTACTATCTTAATAAAAGTCATAGTATGTGTGATTTTTGAAATCCTTCATTTTTTTACTTGATTTCCTTGCATCAGTCTTCAGATCATTAAGCATAAAGTCAACACATGTTTGCTTCATTCATCTCTTATATGGCTAACATCATTGATTGATATTCCGTGTAATTTCAAAGCAGCTACTTCAGATACTGCGATAATACTACAAAATAAAACATTCCCAATAATCCTTGGTACTCCTTTTCAAGCATGAAATTTTGAAGGTACATTTTGGGTGCAAACTTTGTCTTATCAGCGATCATTTCAGAAAGGAAAATGCTATTTGCACTCCAAATAGTGCCACCACAAATTGCAAGAGATCTTACATGCGAACTGTGAGGCCTACTAGCCTCTCACAAGCCACACCCGCCTGTGTTAGGATCTCAGATACTAGTTTGGCTCGCGCTTCTGCTTGGCTATACTATTCAGAGTCCTAATAGCAGGTTTTTTTTTGACTTAACTGTTTAGAAGTAACAAAACGACCTATTGCTTAGGCTGTATTTATGTGACACTAAACACTGATAAACATTAGATCACGCATTCACTCGAAAGACAAAACACTGACAAAAAAAATTCCTACTAGTGGTAGTCCTGATACTCAATTGAATAAATTAGGCAATACTGAGGGAAGATCCATCTCTTTTCTTTAGTTAAAAGCTATAATGGCTTAAAATATAAATAGAATGTTTGAAAGTTAAATGATATCAATAAGACTGACTAGTCTATCTTCTTTCTAACAAAGGCCTACATACACCAACAGTGTACTAACAAAAGCCTGGTGCTACTCGTGATCCTTACAATGTTCCTCTCCCTATCCTATCCTACAGCCCAACCAACTCCTCTCAAGTCGAGTGTTCGCATTAGGTTCAAGTTCAATTCCCAATTGGCAAATTGAAATTTGAAAAGTACTCATCCAATTAAATTGCAAAGAAAAATATCAGAAAGGCAATTAAATAGCACCAGTTTTAAGGAAGGAGGGATCAAATCAAAGCCTAAGCTCCCAATTAAAGAAGTTGAAAGTTCCTTGATCTAGTGTCTCTAAGATATTCCCCTGCTTTCCACCTAACCTAGCGCAGGCAATTGGTTTTGACTATCGACTGATTTTCTGATACAAACCCATACAAGGCAGAGTGTACTACCTCCGTCTCTAAAAGATAGGAATTTACACACACACCTGCCTATCTTTTAGAGACGGAGGGAGTAATTTGTAACTACATGATCGATAAACCTTTTATTATCTTATCCTCCAAAGGATCAAAATTCCTATACATAATTTAGCCGGAAAACGGTGAATACTTTTTCAAGCACACTATGTGATTATGTTAACATATTATCCTTCGGCAACATCTTAAACTGAACCCAAGCTAGGTTTTCATACACTCAATAAAAAAGAAAAAGATACATAAGAAAGACAATCTTATT
Organism: Papaver armeniacum; assembly: GCA_023531295.1. Lineage (NCBI taxonomy): Eukaryota > Viridiplantae > Streptophyta > Magnoliopsida > Ranunculales > Papaveraceae > Papaver > Papaver armeniacum. Next base: position 20,474 of record JAJJWW010005025.1, read on the forward strand.
TAGACACATGGATAGAATTCATGGAGCTGAATCAATCAACATAATCATCCTCAATCGATCCAAACAACCAATTACATAAAATCAAATATATAATGACCGAAACCCTAAATTGATATTGAAAGAAAAATGCCCGATCGAAAAGGAAAGTCTAAAAACCACAAATTCAGATACCAAATATATCGTATACTTGAGAAATTCGAATTACCTCCTTCGACGTATGCCATGGAGATTTTCTTCGTCGTCAGACCTAAATTTCTTCGTTGTTTTTTTGATATGTTTTCTATTGTTTTCGATTTGGTGGTTCTCTCTGAAAATTGGACACGGTTTTTTTTGAGGTTGACTTGGGTAGAAAATGACGAGAAGTTTCTCGAATCTGTGTATGGCAAGGCCCCAGTGATACGTGTTTCAAGAATATTTATTGGTGGAAAAATACTACGGGGATGAGCAATGCGATGGACAAAAACGAAATCCACGCGATACAACCTTTGTTGTTCGGTTAAGTGTTCCGCGGCAATAGACTTGGGTCTCGAGGCAATTCCATACCATCCAACTGCTATTATTGAAGTAGGAATTACCAATAGGTACTATTATAGTGTTCTTAGTTAGTGGCAGGTCCACCTATTAAAGCCCAGTAACAGAAGGTCCATAATAAAAAGAAAACATAAAAAAGGACCCAATTTTTTAATCCCAGGTCCTGTACACGTGCGGGACAAATCATGTGAAATATACAAATACCTAAACTACCCTTAAAATGCTACATATATTTAACCCGGCTATTTCAAAGTTTCTAAAAAATTTTGCAATAATTCGAGATCCGGTTTTCTGCTCTCTTTTCTTCTTATGGCTTTGTGACTAGGGTTTCTGAAGATTTCTTTTGTGATTTTAACAGGTATGTTGCTTAATCTTTCCGTTTTGTTGTTTCTGCTATAGTTTCATGGAGATCGGTTGTGTTCTGTTTGTTTTTTATGATTCTTGTTCGTATTAATTAGTTATTTGGTTAGATTGTTAAGTTTTTAGCTTATTTTAGCTTTCGAGTTGATTATCTTTTGTTTTTCGTTTCAAAATCGGGTTTGTTTTCACTTTCGGATCGATTATCCAAAGTACATATGTGACATACTCATTGTTTCTGCTACAATTTTTGAATCATGTTTAAAATTTGAATTTTGGATCATGGAGATCGGTTGTTTCTGTTTTTTTTATTATGAATTTTGCTCGTATTTATTCAGTTATTTTATTAGATTGTTAAGTTTTTATTTTATTTTAGCTTTCGATTTGATTATCTTTCTGTTTTTGTTTCAAAATCAGGTTAGTCTGCACTTTCAGATCGGATTATCCATCAGTACATATATGAAATACTCATTGAAACTGCTCCTAGATTTAGGTTTCTTGCATAGATATCTCACTACTTTTAGTTTGACCCATCAGTACGTATGTGAAATACCGTATTATGTGCTTTGATTCTGTTGTTTCTCCTAGATTCTTAATTATTCTTGTCATGCAGTTGATTTGTAGTTCATGAGTCTGCAATACATATATGAAATACTCATTGAAACTGCTCATAGATTATGTTTCTTGCATAAATCTCTCACTACTTTTAGTTTGACCCATCAGTACGTATGTGAAATACCGTATTATGTGCTTCGATTCTGTTGTTTCTCCTAGATTCTTAATTATTCTTGTCATGCAGTTGATTTGTAGTTCATGAGTCTGCAGTACATATATGAAATACTCATTGAAACTGCTCCTAGATTATGTTTCTTGCATAAATCTCTCACTACTGTGTTTTAATTCTGTTACATGTTTGTCACATTTGCAGGTTCAAAACATGTCTGATGCAGAGAGTTCTAATCCGAATACTTTGCTATGCATACATCTATTATAAGCATCATCATTTTGCTCACCTGGTTACTATTAAGTCTAGTATTGATGACCTGAAATTTCTTATTTGTGAAAACTGGAGAACCTTGAACCCTTCTGAGATTATCATCACTTATGTTGAGAATGGTGTCAAAGTTCCTGTGATTGCTAACTTTCAACTTGATGGTCTCGCTTCCTTGCATTTTTCAAATAAATCGGCGTTCTTTGAGCTGCATGTGGACTTTATTTCTGTTGGTGCATGTAGTTCCTCTACATTTAGCGACGTCGACAACAATTCAGAATCGATCGGGCAGCTAGAGATAGTTATGGCGATGGCAAATAAGTTGTTAAACCTCTTTTGTCCGATGGGTGGGAGAATGTCTTTGATGATCCGAACAAGCTTTTTCGTGGTGGTGTTGATCTTTGTTCGTTTGGCCTGTCAAAAGTATTGTTTGAAGACTGGGTATCGCGTAACAAAGGTGAAGAATGATCGTGAAAGGTTCACAATAAAATGCGTAGGGTCCCATGCACTTGGATGATCCATGCGGTCGCCATTGATTCTACTTGCGATGTTTTTAGGATCAAAAAGTATGTTGGGAGCACACTTGTGGAGCTGGTGTGAAGTTGAGAAGTCCTAAAGTATCGAAGAAGCTGGTACACAATCTTATTCATGATCGTGTGATGCACAACCCACTTATCAAGCCTCGTGAAATTGAAGATTATATAAAAGTTGGTCTTTGGTGTTAATATCAAATATCATCATGCATATCATGGTTTGGAACGATCACACCATGAAATTTTTGGGAATGATGTAAAGTCTTATTCTCGATCTGGTTTGGTGGGTCAATTCATTAAAAGAAACAAATCATGGCTCTTATGTGGATTTTCGGTTCAACGATGCAACTCGAGACATTTGAAAGGTTATTCGTTGCGGTAGGCGCTTGTATTGAAGGTTATAAACTTTGTCGACCAATGATTTTTGTTGATGCAACTTTTCTTCTTAGGGAGATTTAGAGGCACCCTTATGGGCTGCGACTTGTCCGAATGGGAATCAAGGCAAGTGCTCTTTCTTACGTTTTAATTGTTATTGCTTACAAGTTATTCTTTGCTTTTAATCGTTGGAATTTTTGAGTATACCCTTTATTTACTTGAAAATTAAATAGTTTGTTACTAGTATACTATTTACATCTTGAAAATTTATTGTGTCCAACACACACTGATTCATATATGTAAGCATAAGACCATTTTTTTAGTACAAAGTATGGATGTTATGTCTTTGGAAAATTCTTAGTCTATTTTCCAGTTTCAACTAGTATAGCAACATAGTTTGTGACAAGTATATGATATATGTCTTGTTTGTTTTTTGCGGAGTTTTTATCCGCTAGCATTTGCATTGGTCCCCTGGAGAAGACATTGACAATTGGGATTGGTTTATGCGCAATCTTAGCTACATTGTTGATGACCGTCCTATCACCTTTATGTCCGATCGTCATGAAGGATTGTTGAGGTCTATTCTGCACGTTTCCTACTTCCCATCATGGCTATTGTTACTACCACTTGCAAGGAAACTTACCAATCAGAAATCGAACGAGAAGTACAAAGAAGTTATGGCTTGTTTCAAAAAAGCAACTTATGCTCTCACACTGACAAGATATGAAGAAGCACTTACGAAACGGAGTTAATGGGAAGGCACAGGGTTTTGAGTATTGCCCGCAATATGCCTAGGGAACATTGGTCCAGCGCCTTCTTCATTGGCTGTAGATATGGTCAGACTACATCAAGCGTTGCTGAGTCCTTCAATAATTGGATGCGAAAAGAAAAGAGGTTGCCTGCCTGCGCCCTTGTTGACACGATCAGGTTTGTGTTTTTTTTTTTTGTTGGTGTTTTTTTTGTTTTTTGTTCAAAATTTATTACAGGTGTTCTTTTTGTTCCATTCATAGGTTACGCGTTATGGAGTTGATGAATGAACGTCGCGAACTGAGTCTTTTGATGGACCCTGAGAAGCTCACTCCTACCTACGAGGCGTTACTTAAATAACATATTCAAATTGGTCGAGTTTGGAATGTTACTCAGTCATCTGAGTATGAGTATGAGATTAATTCGCCTAGGTTAGCTTTATCCCCTAAAACAAGTTTTACTGCACTATAGCACACATGTAGCATTGAATCATATACTTTTTTTTTTCTGTATTTTGTTTTGCACTGCTGCATATATGTACTGCTTTTAAGTTATTTGTGCTGAAAAGCTTTTTGCGCATCTGCAGGTCTCACATTGTTGATCTGCTCAACAAGACTTGCACCTGCCAAAGATGGCGTGTTTATGGTTTTCCATGCTCTCATGCTACAGCAGCTATTTCTGCCAAGGGTGATAGATATATAGATTATATCGAAGACTACTTCAAAGTTACGAATTTTCAAAGCATTGTATTATATTGCTATCAGACCAATACCTAACTACAATGAGCCGGAGCAAAGATCTGCCGCGAGGATACTATTTTCCACCCCATCCACGAGTTCCACCGGGTAGGCCAAAGGGAAATCGTATCAAGAATGCATGGGAGAAAGCTAGGAAGTCCGTTCGTTGTTCAAAACTGCAAGAAGAAAAGTCACCACAACAAGGCAACTCGCACTGTCATTCCTACCTACCCATGAGTTTTAGATTTTCATTTATCCCGATTAGTTCTATTGGTCACAATGCAGATTCTTTTGCGCATTATTTTGAACACTTTTGTTAGCTTTTTTAGAGTATTGAAATTATGTCTTGTTTGGTATCTTTAAAGGACGAGGTACTTTGTGCTCATTTAAGACTATATAATCCACTTTTCAGTATTATTGGATTTTCAGTTTCTTTTCTAAGTTTCTTTTTGCTTTTTAAGTTTGTTTTAAGAGTGCGGGAGTTATGTACTCTTAAGTTGTTATGAACAACTATCTGGATAAATTTAGCTGCACTCTGGAAAATGTTACAATATGTCACACTGCATAAATATTACAGTCAGTATGTACTCTATATTCTTCCAGGTCATTATGGTTGTTCAGGATATTTTGAGTACATGTATTATGTACTCTCTATTCTTCCAAGTCATTATGGATGTTCAATATTTTTTTAGTACAGCTGTTATGTACTCTGTGTTCTTCCAGGTGACAGGAAATGTCATAAAAGATACAACAAACACAGAGACCAGCTATGAGATTCATATTCTCTCCCATCATGATTAACCAATTTAGAGAGTCATACTTTTACCATCCAACATTTTTATAAAGCGAAACAACTGTACATAGATTAAAGACAAACACATAGTTTCGAGAACAGTTACTAAACTTCGATAGTGTCTAAAACAAACTAGTAAACTCTGAATATATTCTCTAGGATAACTTCTACTATGCAGTCCTAATTCATGTAAATACTGTCTTAAAAACCTTTTGGAGCATGAATATTCCAGCTCTCCTCGGGAGGAGATGTTCTTTGAGAGTATTTTGCATGCTAAAGAGATCCTCTTCTTATGCATTTTGTCCTTTAGTTCTTCTGGGTCTCCCAAGCTCATTCGCACTCCATTAATTACTTCCTCCTTTGCAACTTTCTTCATGATGTGCATGATATATATTGCACAATCTGGATGGTCTCCCTGTTGAGGTGTTGGGTAACTCACCAGCTTTACTCTGCTTACAACTTGAAGTCCGAGGCTCGACAAGCGGGTATTAATTGCTAACAAGCAATAATCTGCCATAAGGTTAGCATCATCGAGACACTGCTTTGTGCGGATACGGCTTCCCAAGTGTTGTAGTGGAAGAATTCGCCTTTATCGCAATCATACACAAGAAGTGTCCAATGCACGTTTTGATGTGACATTGGAATAATGATCTTCTGGTTCCTTCCTCCATATCACGATGGGTAAGAACACAAGCATTGTTTTTGCTACTTGATGCACTTGGTCACTTAAATAAAAGCGAAAAAGTAAAAAAAAGTAAAAAGAAATAAAAAGAAATATCAGTGTAGTAAATATGTATTGAGAATAATAGTGTCAAACACATATGGAAGCATAATTTTTTGTTCCAGCATTAATTTTTTTTTTGTTTCGTTTAGTTTCAGAGATATGCTATTCAAATTCTCAATATATAAAACAAAATAAGCATGAATTCGGGTTCAATGTAAAACAGTATGACAGATATGCACTGCACTTTACGAAGACATGATGCATGATGTTGTTTATCGATATAAATTGGAAAACATACCCAGCCGAGTTGGATCAATGAGAGTCTTTTGGAATGTACTTTGTCTGTCCATTCACCGGTTGCTCATTGTGATATGCCTTTTTTAGTTGGTATTGCCAGTAATTTATAAGATCCGCCTCTAAAGCCCTGCCATGTACCAGATCTTCAAATGTCTCTGCAGATAATATGTGATGACCAATCTCACCAGGAGCTTTCCAAGCACTGGAGATGCAAATTCAAATAATCCAAATCATTTACAAGCTTGATTCCAAACGAAGTACATAATGCTTGTTAAAATGCAAGGCACCTATGCAAGAGAGACTCACACTGAGGTTGCTTTGTCAAAAAAAGGAGAGAGAAGCGCTCTTTGTGGTTGACTCATATCCTTATACAACGGAGATTTCCTTAGCTTCAACAACTTGCGTGCGGCCTTCGGTTTTTTAGGCACTTCTTGAAGATTTGTACCACCTTTGCCTTTTCTCTTTCTCACATTCTCGTCATCTTTTTTCTGAAGTTTCTCTGTTGGGCAATCTTGTTCTACTGAGGTTTCAGTTCTGGACTTTGTTTTTCGCCTTTTAATTCCAGACAATCCTTTGCCACTTGCGAACTCAGGATCAACTTTTTTCTGCGGGTGGCTCCGAGTTACTGGCTTATGAGGGGTAAATGTGATTGTTGGAGTATCTTTCTTCTCCTTAGGTGAGACTTTCAGCTTTTTCTTCTCCTTGTCCATGACTGATGTAGTCGCCTTCTCTATTGATTTGACTTCATTACCCTTAATAGCCAGCCTATCTTGGAGTCTCTTGGCGAGTGGTAAATCGTCTTCCTCTGATGTTGGACTTAACTTGGCTTCGTTATCCTTCAATATAGCATAAACGTAAAAAAAACAAATGAGAGACTAAAAAAGCAAAAAAAAAAAATGAACAGAATAGAACATACGTATTGCAGGATTCTTTTCAGTACAGAACTTATGTACTGGTAGTTTCAGTGAGTACAGTACATATGTACTGTTAAGTTTCCCCATTTTATAGAACATATTTGATGTTACTTTTCACTTTTTTGCTAATTATAACTACCTTATGTAGGTCAGCAAGAATTTGTAGAGTCTCATCATATACATTAGCTTTTTTTGCGCTCCTATTCTTCTTTAGTTGAGCTTCCTCTGCCTTTTCAGCATCTAAAACTAGAGACTTCTGTTTCCAAATCGGCAGCATTAGTATATAAGTTAAAAGCATCATTAAAAACAAAACATAAATTCATTAAAGAAGTAGATTTAAGTACATACAAGACTCTCTAATTCTTTGTAGCTCTCTCCTTCAGCGGGCTGTTGTTTTCTGTCATTCTTCATTTTCTTCTTCCTTTCAACTTCATTGAATGGAATTGGATCCCAAGGTTTCCTTGTTTCCTGCATTTGAAACAAATCAGAAAAAAAACTATTTGACGAAAAGAAACATATACGTATTCATAACATGTTCATACTTCTTGTTGAGGTTGCGGAAGATCATCTTTCATACGAGCTTTCACGGCTGCGGCTAAAATAATTTCAGAGGCTTCTTTAAGCGTATGTGCAGTATTGATTTGAGGTTGATCAGCCGAGGATCCATTTGAGCTTGATCTGATGCTCCTCTAACAACTGCAGCTTCATTGTGCGCAGGCGCAGCTGCAAGATGGATTTGAGTTGGATCAGCTGCACCTAGATCAATTGCATGCTGCTGCACTTCTTCTCCATTTTCAACATTTTGATCATTTGGTCCTAAACCCAAGTCAAAAGTTGGTCTTGAAGCTTGTGATGGAGGATCCAGATCTTTAACGTAATACTTATCAAAGATTTGAGAAGATTCCATTTTTTCCAAGCTTGGTAAACTACCCGTCGACGGGTACTCCGGAGAAAGAATTCCTAAGGATGGATAATAATCTCCCATAATTTCAGCTTCTAGATACTTTGCGTACTCGTCGGTATAAATATCCTTGCCATGGATGGCCAGCTCAATCAGTTTCTCCATCGGCACAGTATGCAGTTCTTTGAGACTCGGTAGCTCACAAACCAAGGGCACAAAGTGCATATTCGGCAACATTTCTTTAATAGATGCACCCTACATATATGAAGTGCCAAATCAAGTCACCTTACAGTACGACAAAGGATAAAATAAACCATAAGAAGCGTAACATTCAATTTGCTCACCTGTCTATCTCTAAGAGAACCAATTTCGTCTTCAATATTACCAAGAAATTGTGTTGTTGTTGTTTGTTGGAGTTCAGCCTTTTCAGTCTGTTATTCAACATAAGGTGATATGTTTTTAATCAGTAATGCAGATACGTACTTGTATGTTTTTTTAATATAGCAGATATGTACTGACAAGTTTTTGTTTTTTACAAACAAAACTAATACTAGAAGGAATATAACTTACCCTGTGACGGTTACGGCATGCTCTTTTCCTCTTGCGGCTCTTTCACCTTTCGCTCCAAATCGGTTCGAGCCCAAATTTTAAACTGTGAAACCTCAAAATCAAATTGTGAGGGATTTTCTTCAGAGCTCCCCATAACAGGCATAGTTGGAGTAGCTTTCTGTGCATTTGGTGTTTCTTCTGCATCAAATTGGATTTCCTTTTCAACCTCTGTTACTAAGGGAGTTGTTGCTGACGGAATGCTGTCGTCTGTATTACCACTCAGATTAACATGGTCTTCTGAACCACTGCTAAATTCTTCATCTTCAGAGTTCGATTCTTGAGGTGGGTAAGCCCTGTAATATATATCACTCAAAAGCTCTTCTAGTTTAATCGCATCAATGGGGAGGCCGCCATCTTTGCTGCTCTGTAACTCGCCCCATTTTGAAGCAATTGTAAGCCTCAAATCTTCATGCGTTTCTTCCAAATCTTCGAACTTCTCTTTCCAATCTTCTTCCACTGGTACGTCTTCAACTGGAAGCCTATCAGCAATTTTATTCAACATTTCCTTCTCGTCCAGAGTATATGGTTTCATAAATTCCTTGGAGAACTGGAAAAGAAAATGAAAATTCACCAGTTTTTGTATCAGTATAACATATATGTACTCAAATCAATAGTACATAACACACACACACACACACACACACACACACACACACACACACACACACACACACACACACACACACACACACACACACACACACACAATCATTTCATGATCCTGTCAAAACTACAAATCATTTCATGTATGAAAACATAAATAATTATAATTTAATTCACCAACTTTAATGAGTTTTTTAGATATGTACTGGTGCATCATTGTTTCCTAAACCAAAACTACAAGAAGCATAATGAAATAAAACTCATCCTAGTAATATGTATTATGTTTCTTAGGGACTTACTGTGTATTGCGAAGCCTCCATATCCTTTAGAAACTCAGCAGATATTTCTTTGATGTTCCACCTTGCCGCTCTTGGAAGGTATCGATCATCTGGAACGTGATGGTTGAACCAAGTGAGTATGCTCCGCATACAACAAGCGTGACAAAATAACATCAATAGAATCGAATACGAGAATCTTAAATGACGGTAGAGTAAATATGTACTTGGTAAAAAACAAAAGCTTGTACTAGATGATCGATACCAGCAAATAGACGACACAACCAGTGATGTCCTCGGGAGTGTTGTAGTTCTGATTGATTTTATTTTCTAAGAAATTGTGTATCAGGTCAGGCCAAGATACATTCTTTGACTTCTCGAGATCATCAACTAAACCAAAGTACTTTTCTTTCAGTTTATGAGCATCTTTTGTTGTAAAAAACAAAGTAATACACATAAACAGGCACAGTAGCTTGACCATATCTTCAATTGTTTGCTCAGTTTCTACTCTTGGTATCCTGTACTCAATATCTTCATCGTCTTCACTATCCGGTACTTCTTCATCACTGTCATCATCACTGTCAGATTCAGAATTCTTCTTCTTGATTCCAGTACGCTTGAGCAGGTTCATGATTGCATCTTGTAGCATTGGTCTTGTAACCATATTTTTGTCGCCAAAGTGTCTAATGTAGAATGGTTTCTGTCTCCATCCACCGCCTCCCATCAAAATGGTGTCATCAGTTCTTCTTCCTGCCATTCTTGGCATTCCAAACATTACACCCATTTTTTCTGGTGTCGACGTGATAATGTGTGTTTCACCTCTTCTAACAAACTCAAATGTGAGCTCATTCTTGACTCGACCCCTTTTGTAACACTTGAAGTACTTCTTCACAGCACCTTCCAACTTTTCCCAATGACTTTCTGTGTACTTAGTATGCCAGAACATCAAGAAAATCTGTCCATAAGAAGATTCGCCTATCTTTTGCAATGTGGCTTCACTCAAAGTATAGTTACTCGCCTTCATTTTTGCAACCAGGCTATGTAATGCTGTGAAAACAGACCTATACAATTTCCTAACAGATTTTGTCACAACCTTTCCTGCAACATTTAATTGGTTTTATTTCAGTATAGCAATTGTGGACTGCACATTCATCGTTTCAGAAACACAAACAATCAGTATTGGCCTTATGTACTGCATATCAAAAGATCATTATCACCACATAAAGGAAAAATAGACACATAAACAAAGAAACTGATGAATTTAGAGAACATAAACACTACAATGTCTCAGTATTTGCAAATCTAGGCATGCCACAAACTGTTTTTCAACAGTTTTTTTATTATGTACTGATAATCCAAGATTATTGCCTCAACAGTTTTTGAGTTATCTACTGACAATGATAAATAGACTTATAAACAATGTTACCCATTCACTATTGGACTTATGTACTGGTAAAAAAGACCCTAAATCATTAAAAAAACCTCAGTACTTCACATATGTACTGGTGGTTCTATGTATCAGAAACAAACTAATAACATTGGAAATCACTTTTGATTATTATTCTACAGTTTTTTAGTTATGTACTGCCAAATCTAAGTGCTAGAAACACAAAGTAGAAGTTGCATGTAAACTATGATGGGTATTCATCAATTTTTCATCAGTACCTCACATATGTACTGGTGGATCTATGTCCCAGAAACACAAATAGCATACTAAAAGTGTTAGAAATAGTATCTTTTCTCTGATTTGGTGCCTTTTTACTCGGTTTTCTTCCTTTTCGGGTTACTACATCTGGAGAATATCAAAGAAGACAAGGCAGAATTTTCAAGTATAAAGCTTGTTTCACACCTTTAAAGCGTTGACCAAATTTTACCCTAATATGTAGGATAGTCTGTTAGAGCATATCTCGGTTGAACCCACCAAGCGTTGGTATGTCAAGTTTGGTTGTCATATTTTAGTGGACCAAAACTCATTTAAAGAGTCGCTTGATTATGTACTAGAGTCAACTTCGTATAGGTTAGCTTGAAAGTATTAGGATATGAGACATTACAAGTATTACGAAGACTTGAAGAATGTGAAGAAGTAAGGAACTACAACGACGACATCATCCTTCCACTTGACGTTAGTAATATTTGTCTTGAACTGTTTTATTCCCTAACGTATCTTTCAAGTCGTGCATATTGAAAACATAATTACGAAGCTGTGAATGATAATACTCTAGTTAGACGTAGTATTAAGGAATACAATACGAAGTATAACGCTTATCTTTTGAACTTCGTATATAAGACATCGACATAATCGTTTGAATGCTATTGTGATTATGTATGGGTATGAGGTGAAGATTTCATCCTAGGAAACAATGTGTTACATTCGTTTAAAGGAAGTAAATTCATAAACTTGTTTTGTGAATCGAAAGGGAAATCGCTAGGCTTATTGGTATTGTTATTCATTGCATATCTTTTGAACTACCAATATGTGTGATTAGCATAACCGCTCATGACTTGTTTATGTTCTTGGTAAAACTATTCACAAGGCCTGAGTTTTGTATTGGTATGACTTTTATTAGTGAAACCGATCTTAAGTAATCACCTGAGATGATATGATCGATTCTTTGTAATTGGTATGACCAACTCTAGGAAAAGGGGAACCGATCCTAGTAAGAGGTGCAACCGATCACAAGAGAGGAATCGATCCTTGTAAGAGGTGCAACAAGTTTTCTAGAAATTGGGAACCGATCCTATGAACATGTGCAACACGTTTTTAGATATTGGGAACCGATCCAATGGACATGTGCAACAAATACAAGTTAGATACCATATATATGTGGGAACCGATCCTAGTACCTAGTCAACCGAATTTTGGAAAGCTACTAATTCCAGTACCCACATGGAGGTAGAACAGAAACTTGTTTTGGTAGAACCGTGAAACCCATGTTTGGTGATTTGATAGGATAATCAATCACATAGTTCTTGGAAGTCAGATGAACCAATTCTAAACTTGTTTAGAAGTGTGGCAAATCGATTCCAAGATAGTAAATATGAAGGATGATTTACTAAGTTAAGATGTCGACATACTTTGAACATGTGCAGTAACGCTTATCTTTTATTGTTCAAAGATATTCCTTAATAGCTAAAGGAGAATCCCGGATCGAAAAATAAATTGAGAATCTTTTAATTAAGGTTTTTAATTTTATTTTTGGAAAATGAAAATTAATTAATGTGCATTTACTAATTGGAGATTTTCTAAGAGATTTTCGGTCATTATTTGGACAAAGCATTTCCAGGAATTATGGAAACCGAATTTGGAAATAAATTGCATATCTTGAGAATATTTTCGGTTTTGGAAATTCCTTGGTGTCCAAACTTCCTTGGTCTATAAATATCAAAGTTTTCATTTTGAGCAAACTAATCCTCAAAGCCAGCAAAACTACCTAGTTGTGTTGTTACTGGTAGAGCCGCCTATTCGGAGAGGAAAATAACCTAATTAGGCGAAATCTCTTACGGCCGCTCAGTTTAAAGACTTCTTTAGGATTGAGAAGCTCTATTAGTACCGTTGGTGGGAAACTATATAATTGCGGTTTATTATTAGTTTTCGATTGATTTGATTGACTAACGGTTGTTGAACTTTGATTGCACCTAGTTAGTTTATGCTTGAGAATCTTCTCTTCTGATATAAGATTCACTCAAACTAGATCGAAGTTTCGACGGGGATCTTTAGACTGTTTCTAGATTTAAAGACGTCTTGTGATAATCCATTGTTAACAGACTCCGTTCTGTGTGTGATTGATCACAAGAGATTCAAGTTGATTGTGTGCAGGTTTTATTAAAGATCTAAGAATATTTGAAGACGAAGAAGATTTCTGATTTGGGTTCATAATCTTTGGTGTGCACAACACTTGTTTCGGTTAAAGAGGATCCAACTATAATCGGTTTATCCTTGTGGTAGATTGGATTGATTAGTTGAGTAGATCGACATCAATACAATTCTTTGTGATTCAAAGTATTGATTGCAAAATCTTGACAATTACTTTGGTAGTTGTTATTAGATAGATCTAAGGATCCGACAAAGGAGTTTATTGGGATAAACGGAAGAGCCTTTTGTCGAACTCATATCACTTGGTTGAAAAGAGTTGTTACCAAACACATTTGTTGTTCCTTTACTGTTTGGAATACGAACCAAAGGAATTGTTCCAAGTACGTGACTTATTACAAGTTGGAGGCGGGGGAATACAAACGGAACTATGTGAACTATAGGTTTAGTTGCTTGGTCTCAACTATACGAAGCTGGTTTAGATTTTGTATAACGACTTAATCATGAGAGTATTCAATTCTGGACAAGGTCCCGGGGTTTTTTGCATTTGCGGTTTCCTCGTTAACAAAATCTTCCCGTGTCATTTACATTTATTTTCGCAATTATAATTGTTGTTATTATAATTTAAAGTACATTACACAAACGTTAATTCCTATTTACTTGATAGTAATCCTATTGTGTTTGGTTAAGTCCGAACCTTTTATCAAGTAAACATACTTCGTTGTTGTATTGTCTCGATCTTGTATCCATAGTCAATCACACACGTTATCTTGTTGTCGTATTGTCTCGATCTCGTGTCCATAGACGATCACACGAAGTGTGAACCGATTAGTTGATTTTCTCGACTCAGACCATAGAAAATCACTTTCGGAGAAAGGACTTATAGGTGGAAAAGTTTTAGATTGAGATATATTTGGGTACCCTAGTCTTTTCATGGTCTATAATCACCACTACCTGAACTCAAAGATTAGTAGTTTTAAAACTTAATAATAGCTTTCATTAATTAGAAATAAAAGTTACAATTTGTTTTACGTAATATTAAGTGTTAGAGCATAGCTCGGTTGAACCCAACAAGCGTTGGTATGTCAAGTTTGGTTGTCATATTTTAGTGAACCAAAACTCATTTAAAGAGTCGCTTGATTATATACTAGAGTCAATTTCGTATAGGTTAGCTTGAATGTATTAGGATATGATACATTACAAGTATTGCGAAGACTTGAATAAGTGAAGAAGTAAGGAGCTACAACGACAACATCATCCTTCCACTTGAGGTTAGTGATATTTGACTTGACCTGTTTCATTCCCTAACGTATCTTTCAAGTCGTGCATATTGAAAACATAACTGCGAAGCATGAATGATTACACTCTAGTTAGACGTGGTATTAAGGAATACAATACGAAGTATAATGCTTATCTTTTGAAATTTGTGTATAAGACATCGACATAATCGTTTGAATGCTATTGTTATTATGTATGGGTATGAGGTGAAGATTTCATCCTAGGAAACAATGTTTTACATAGTTTAAAGGAAGTAAATTCATGAACTTGTTTCGTGAATCGAAGGGGATATCGCTAGGCTTATTGGTATTGTTATTCATTGCATATCTTTTGAACTACCAATATGTGTGATTAGTATAACCGCTCATGACTTGTTTATGTTTTTGGTAAAACTATTCACAAGGCCTGACTTTTGTATTGATATGACTTTTATTAGTGAAACCGATCTTAAGTAATCACCTGAGATGGTATGATCGATTTAGTGTTATTGGTATGACCAACTCTAGGCAAAGGGGAACTGATCCTATGAAGAGGTGCAACCGATCACAAGAGGGGAATTGATCCTTGTAAGAGGTGCAACACGTTTTTAGTATATGGTGGAACCGATCCTATGAACATGTCCAACAAGTTTTTAGTGAAAGGGGAACCGATCCTATGGACATGTGCAGCAAATACAAGTAGTTACCATAAGTGTGTGGGGAACCGATCATAGTACCTAGTCAAGCGAATTTTTGGAAAGCTAGTGTGACTATGCACAATACTCACATGGAGGTAGAACCGAAACTTGTTTTGGTAGAACCGTGAAACCCATGATTTGTGATTGAGTGTTCTTAATCAATCACATAGTTCTTGAAAGTCAGATGAACCAATTCTAAACTCGTTTGGAAGTGTGGCAAATCGGTTTTAAGATTGTAAGTTTGGAAGAGGACTTACAAAGTAATGATGTCGACATACTTTGAACATGAGCATTAACACTTATCTTTTATTGTTCAAAGATATTCTTTAATAGCTAAAGGAAAATCTCGGATCGAAAAAATAAGTTGAGAATCTTTTAATTAAGGTTTTAATTTATTTTTGGAAAATGAAAATTGGTAATGTGCATTTACTAATTGGAGATTTTCTAAGAGATTTTCGGTCAATGTTTGGACAAAGTATTTCCAAGAATTATGGAAACCGAATCTGGAATATATTGCATATCTTGAGAATACTTTCGGTTTTGGAAATTCCTTGGTGTCCAAACTTCCTTGGTCTATAAATATCAAAGTTTGCATTTGGAGCAAACTAATCCTCAAAGCTTGACAAAACTACCTAGTTGTGTTGTTCTTGGTGGAGCCGCCTATTCAAGAGGAAAGTAACCTAATTAGGCGAAATATCTTACGGCCGCTCAGTTTAAAGACTTCTTTAGGATTGAGAAGCTCTATTAGTACCGTTGGTGGGAAACTAGATAATTGCGGTTTATTATTAGTTTTCGATTGATTTGATTGACTAACGATTGTTGAACTTTGATTGCACCTAGTTTTTTTATGCTTGAGAATCTTCTCTTCTGATATAAGATTCACTCAAACTAGATCGAAGTTTCGACGGGGATCTTTAGACTGTTTGTAGTTCCAAAGACGTCTTGTGATAATCCATTGTTAATAGACTCCGTTCTGTGCGTGATTGATCACAAGAGATTCTAGTTGATTATGTGCAGGTGTTTATTGAATATCCAAGAATATTTGAAGACAAAGAATACTTTGAAGATTTCTGATTTGAGTTCATAATCTTTGGTGTGCACAATACTTGTTTCGGTTAAAGAGGATCCAACTATAATCAGTTTATCCTTGTGGTAGATTAAATTGATTAGTTGAGTAGATCGACATCAATACGTTTCTTTGTGATCCAAAGTATTGATTGCAAAATCTAGACGATTACTTCGGTAATTGTTAGTAGATAGATCTAAGGACCTGACAAAGGAGTTTATTGGGATAAACGGAAGAGCCTTTTGTCGAACTCACATCACTTTGTTGAAAAGAGTTGATACCAAACAGATTTGTTGTTCCTTTAATGTTTGGAATACGAACCAAAGGAATTGTTCCAAGTACGTGACTTATTACAAGTTGGAGGCATGGGAATACAGACGGAACTAGGTTAACTATAGGTTTAGTTGCTTGGTCTCAACTATACGAAGTTGGTTTGATTTTGTATAGCGGCTTAATCCTGAGAGTATTCAATTCTGGACAAGGTCCCGGGGTTTTTCTGCATTTGCGGTTTCCTCGTTAACAAAATCTTGCTGTGTCATTTACTTTTATTTTCTACAATTATAATTGTTTGTTATTATAACTTAAAGTAAATTACACAAACGTTAATTCCTATTTTACTTGATAGTAATCCTATTGTGTTTGGTTAAGTCCGAAGACTCCGAACCTCTTATCAAGTAAATATACTTCGTTGTTGTAAATATACATGTCAATTATTTTATTAATTTCCATTTGTGTACATTACCCCCTAAATGTTGCCATACATTTAAAAAATATCTTCCTGATTCCATGGCCCCTCAAAATGGTTAACCTATTCCTGCAATGTACATTATAATTAACTCGGCTTAATTTTTTTGATAAGATAGAACAGTGGTCCCTAGAACTACACATAGGCACATTAGCGTATGATATTATGATATTACAGGGATTCAATCCCCAACCTCCCCTATGGGAGGAAGCTTGGTAACCATCATACCACTTGATGGTTCTTTTTTTAATAAACATAGTAGTATCAAGGCACTAATCAAAGTAGCTAAACAACCACTAAGCTAAAAATGTGGAAATATAACATTTAGAAAAGCAAAAACAATCAAACATAATATGTGAGAGTTTTGTTTGCATATAACTACAGTCAAGCATGGATACCTGATGTGGTATCACTGACTAATTGACTCACAAAATACTCTGTCAGTTTATAAGTCATCACCTATGAATATTGACATCGACTAACAAAGATCGAGATTCCCTCATCCATCTTTCTTTTAAACATCGTGTAATTCTTGCGTTAATGCTTGACACATCGCAAGTATAATTGGATGTGTAACAGTCATCAACATGTGACAATAAATGGAACAACATCCACATTAAATATTCATGACATATCGGGTTGGAAGGAACAACATCTGTATGGTTTTTCTTACATCAATTACAAATTATTATATTTATATATATTCCATCATTATTCTGATGATAACTTGGATATCCAACTTCTTCCAAAAACATATGATCATGTACCTTTGGTTAACCTTTAGTTATACTTTTCTTTAATAGGGAGTTTCGTTTCCAGCAATTCCTATACGGTACAATTTCTAATGTTTGAAAAAGAACAGGGTCAGTTTTTTCTTTGAAAAGTTTAACACAAATAAATTGGTGAATTTGTTCCATTATTCGTGAACTTTGTCGTCTCCTTGGTATTCACTCATTGCAACAGAATTGTATACTATCTTAAATCCAAAACCCACAGGCTAATTAGGGGACAACCAAAAATTGTAAGAAAAAGGTTTTTCAGCAACAACTTTTGGGACTTATATTGAAATAAGTATTACGTATACTAAGATGTATTGCCTAATATGTCGTCCATAAACACACGAAAATAGTTCAAAACAAATTGTCATCCATGAAAATGTTGTTTTGGAAGTCATATTATGTGAAATTAATCAGAGAATATGTATTTGAATTAATTTTTAAATTTAGGCTTAAGATTCGAAGACAACCATATAACAACTGTGTAATGTGAACATGGGCGATGATTTTTTTTGAACTGTATTCCACATATGGAATCATGTTTTAACAAAATCCTTTATTTTTCACCCACACACCTTCACATTTATGGTCATCGAATTGAAAACATGCAACCAGAACACCACGACCACCGGATCAGGTACACAGGATGTATGCATTACTGCATTCCAGTTACATAAAAGAGTAGACAAAGTAAAACCTGAGAACATATCAGACTTCAAACCCCAATTAAACATCAGACACTTGATATCTACTATCAACTGACTCAAATCCTTTCTCACATTCATGGGTCATGTATTTATTTGTGTTCCCTCTCACGATATTTTCGCTGCCCAATCATTCTTTGGTGATATTTGTGCTAGAGAAATCTGCACTCGATAAACAAAACAAAACAGAAAAACACACGTACATGGATTATTCATGTACATCAAACTTGGTAGAAAGCATGGCTAGAGTCCTTGCCTTTTCTATGTCCATGGAGTTAATATGCTAATCCATATATATAGTAGAATACATATATTTTCTCTAAGAATTTTTTAGTTTCTCGAGTCCACGGAGTTGGCATGTTAATCCATATATAGTATAATACATCATACATGTATTTGTTTCTAAGAATCTTTTGGTTTATGGTTTCAACTCAATGCAAGTGGCCTGTTTACTTGTTCGTGATTTAGTTCCTATAGATTAACTATTATTTTCAATGACATATATATTCGATTAATTAGGATATCAATTGAGACCATACCAATCTAGTTGTTTAAAGAATTCAACTACATCCTTGCACACCATGGAAAGACAACTATAATCCTCGGAATTCTCATGATTACAAAATTATCGTAATTGGTCAGCATGGATATATTACCCTTTCTTTTTTCCGGATTTTTTTTATCAAACAAAATAAAAACAAAATTCCGGTTTTTTGTTTTTATCTTACTCTGTAAGCTTTCGGTAAATATAATAACGCCTAGAGAAAATGTGGTTTTGTGAGGTTGAAAAACAAAAATTACATGCAATAAGCCTAACACTTCCAGGAAAAAAAAATACTTCCAGGAAATAAGCCTAACAATTTTTTGACTCTTTTAAGAGAGGAGGGTAAAATTGGACGCCGTCAATTGGGAAGAAGGTATAATTGGCACACGTCCATTATGATAATTTTTTGGATTTGGTTGATTAGTCTTGAACTTGTCGACAGCAGTCTGGAAGAACTCTTTAACGAAAAATCTAGTCATTGATGAGCATGTTAGAAATAACGCAGCTATGTACATGAGCCAGTCGAAAAGAGGAATGCATCTACGCTCTTCACTCTTCCGATCATCTACTCGTTTTCTTCCAGAATAAGCCTCCACAAATCTCATTTAAATTCACTGGTGATGGTTCAGAACCCAGTCTGATTAGGTACCAGCTACCTATTATATGGTAATTTCCTGGCGAAATTGAGGCACGCAATATCAAGTCAAAAAAGAGACTACTGCAATATCGCTGGATCTCTTTCAACACCAAGCAAGAGTTGTAAAAAACCCAAAGAACTTCAAAATTAGCACTTGTTTAAATTACTTGGCGAATCTAAATAAACCAAACATAAATTTTCAAGAGAACGGATGACCAAAAGCCCAGGTGGGTGAACCAATCACATAAACAGTCCATACGGTTTGAAATTAAGCAACAACATATGAATAAATCCAAATGAGCAGATTTATCTCAGGGACCTTTTACTCAGGTACATTGAGCAATAATGGAACGAAGTAATACCGGAGACTTTAATACGCTGACAATCATATACCAACACTGGAGTTTCCCGAATCACATGGTTTCTTGGGTACCATCCTCGGGATGAGAACATATGGCATATTCAGTGGGTATCATTATTTCAACATAGTGTAAACATTGAAGCCATATATACATTCAAGTAGATGCATTAAGCAATACTATAAGCACAAAAAAAAACCCGAAGTTCTATCATAGTATGTCGATCGTTTACAGCAGGTATGAATATATTTATCATGCTCCTTTGATTAAGAGAAATCAGAAGCTGCACTACTTGGATTCCCAATTTGGCTGTGGGAAGTCTTGGTATCTCTGATTGCCGTAACTAATAGGAAAAGGAATGGCATCTATAATGTCGAAAAGGCCAGTTAAGAAGAGAATCTTATGTTAAGACCTAGTGTTTCACTGCTTGTTCTCCGGAATCTCTAATCACCACTCGTACTGTTCTCTTGGCAGAAATCTCATACTTTATGTAAGCATAATAGTTACTCTTATATGCTGTAAATATTTTAATAACTGAAGCGGAAGAGGGTGCTCAGCCTGACAGAGAGTTTGGGAAAGGTTGTAAGACACTCGTTAGGGAGTCGATGGGTGCAAGAATTCTCAGTTTAGGTTCCATCTTGATTCTCTATACCATGTTCAATGACCTTGGTGTGCACATAACAAAATATTTACTGCTACAACAGAGTATGTGGCCCTAATTATTGCTAAAGTAATTTCCGTCTAGAAAATTAGTATTAACATACAACTACTCTATGGGTAAAGAAGGTAGGAAGAGTCTATGTTAGACGTCAGCCCCTACCATATGCACATTTTGAAATTAGCTGTAAAGTCATATAGACATGAGAAGTAGTATGCACAGTTTTTGCCCTACATTATTCAGATAAAAATACAAATTCACCTTTTGCTGACAATATCGAATGATTCCATTTTGGTCACCTCTTATTCAAGCTCTTGTTTACAAACAAAACTTAGAGGTGTCATAGCTTATAAATAAAATACTATGTACTTGAGATGGCATGCTATTTATATACCTTTAATACCACAAATTGAGTAACACACCAGTTCTCTTGTGTTCATTTAGACAGACAAAGAATGAGTTAAGACCCTTCGGGTGATTGTAAATTATGACAGGCTTTTCGTCCACTCGTCAGCTAACTGTGTATAAAAAATATTAGAGCGAGTTATAGAATCTCCAGGGAAAATGGTCCAGAAATAAGCAGGATTAAGACTACTATTCTAGTTCTTCGGATAAAGATACCCCCTTTAAATCTCATATGGAACCTATTGGTGTGCATAACAGATTTGAAATATGAACATGATAAAGCAAAGGTTTGAATAGGTTATCCAAAAGAGTACTTGGGAACCTGAATTTTTAGCTTGAAGCTGTTACCATGCACGAATTGGTTATCAACACCTGGAACCCACCACACCACCAAATAAATTCAGATACATAGTCAATCCAATGTCGAAAACATAACGGACACGATGTAACATGAAGGATGCAAATAAATTTCCAGGCAGTAAAGTAGATGGAAATACCTAGATATCAACCAAGAAACTACAATAATAGGGAGGGCTGGCATGATAATGGAGGAAAAACAGCTCTCTGATCGAACACATCAAGATAAACAGATCAACAGAAAAATAAACAAAATAATTAACTTCCGTTAACTCTCTGATTGAATGCCAATGTCCCCAGGTTATTAACCAATCTCCAAAAACATAATTCAATTACCCAAAAATTTGCAAAAACTCATTAACAAAATTGAAGAAACAAACAAAGTAAATTAAGAAAAATCAATTTAACCCATAAATAGGGTAACTCAATAATTCGAAACAAAAACGAATCAAAAACCCTAGATATCAATTGTTTAACTTAAACACTATATTGAAAAAACCCCAAATATATGAAACCCTAGGTTTAGATTTGTTTTATTAACTGGTCATAGTATTCAACAAAAAGTAGCTCCGAGATCTCTTCTTACTTAGAAAATCCCTTCAAGTTTAACTAAAATCCATAAACAAAAGATGAAGGTGTCGCAAACTTTCTAAGTATGAGAAAACGATGATGTGTTTCACTGAAATACTGTTGGTGCTCAGGAAGGAGAAGTACATGAAGGTACAAATTCTGGTGGTGGTGTAGGTAGTGTTGTATGCGAAGCTGTGAAAAACCATAAAAGAGAAACTTCTCTCTGCGGAGAAAATCGGTCTCTCTCCATTGATAAAAACAAATTGGTATTACTTTTTTAACACTGTGAGTCTTTCGTATCCGTCCAATACTTTCCCATCTGGAATATCCCGATCGCCGGATCATGGCTCTGTCAAACGTCGTCCGTCTGATAGCTTTAGTCATCAAGGAGACAAAACCCATACCATTTTATAACAATGATTTGATGTTTAAGGAACTATTACAGGTTCACAATTGTTTACTAATATTTCCTGTACTATCTTGGATGCCACCTTAGATGGATAATCTATTGGAAAAGATTGATATTATTGCTATATTGTCTCCACTAATAATTAGCTAACTTAGATGGATTCCTAGCTAGATCCACTACTGACTGCGTAAACGTTAGACTGTGCAAATGGAGAAGCACCACCCCCAAAATTTCATTGGTTCGAGCAAGTATCTTGTATAGTAATTAAGGATGGTTGGCAGATTGCAGTGCCATATATATGTATATACAAATAATGTATAGAAGCCTTTTATGGATTTACCTAATGTCAAGATATATGTAATGGTTGATGTAAGTTATGCACCCTGCACCCGCTTAAACCTATAGAAATAAGCTTTAATTTCAAGATGTAACCGGATAACACAATAGTAAATAGACATTTTAATCAATGAAAGACACAAAGGGGACACAAAAGAAGCACCATTTATAAGCACAAACCGTGAAAACATTGGAGTGATGTTCGTTAGTGCCGAACCTAGAAAATTTCATAATCATCCAAGTGAATCTTGGAGATGCAAGGCCCCCACCAGGATGATTTTACAACTCATTAAAGGTTGTTTTTTTATGCATGGAGAAATATGATCCAAATATTTTCTCTTCTAAATTGAAGGAATAATAGAGGCAAGATGTATACAACTAACATGTTTGTAGCTATTTTAATATTCTGGCAATAATAGTTGAGCTCCTCCACAATAATAGACAATCACAATGCCGATGATTACATATGTATTCCCAGGAAACTTTTGTATCCTACAGAGATCATGTGAAATGCATATCATAGGTCGAACAGAAAACTGAGGATTGTAGTTGATCAAGAAGTGTAACGGTATCTAGGGTTCCATAAGATGTGTTTCGTTTTTATTTTTATTTTTTCGTAATCATTAATCCTACAAAAAATATGGAAGTACTCTAGTCTAACTAAGCTCATAAGTTTTCTTATTAAATTTACACCATTTTACCTCAGATTTCATCTCTAACAGTAACTACACATCATTAACTATGATCAAACTGAGTCACTGAAGAATGGAATAGAGGAATAAGAAGCTACACACAGTATGAAAATTGGATAAGAAATCAAACACCATACCGAACTATGTGGCACACATAAATAATGACCAAACATATGATGCATTAATAAGTAAAATTTTTTGATGAATGGGGTGTAATGGAACTGCTCTAGCTATTTCGAAGTGGCTCTGGAAGTCAATATCAATGACCAAACATTCAGATCCTCCAGTATCATGGGAATGACCACGTCAGTATGTTCATGATCACCTTCACAAAAGTAGAGAAAGAAGTCAAAAATATGTCAGACAATGCCGATTAAGCAAAATAGCTTAACATTGTTTCAGGATATTGTTGTTAACTTGCAGCAAGAGAGAAAAGAATGTACGAAAACAACAATAAAAGGATAATGTAACTCATATCTTTCATTTATACAAATTTCAATTCTTTTAATGTACCCAGATAATACAATACTTCTCATTACGACTATATTTGTGCTGGATACCTCGAAAAATGATATGCTTCACTATTACCCGTAGCAAAACTTAACACTAAGTAATTATTCAAGTAACAAACTATCTTTCCAGAAAGTAAATCTACTCTTTGGACATTCATGTATATCAAATATATAGAAGAAAAATGAGTATACTGTAAACTAAACCCACAAATTGATTACAAAGATTTTAAGAATGGAACAACGAAAGTAACCACAATTCGATGTTCTTCGCAAACAATTCAGGTCCAGGCTTAGCTTTTTGCATTGACTACTTAAAGTAACCACATTTTCAAAGTCTATGAAGCCGAACTCGTGTTCTGCAATCGTTGTCTAACTGCCTCACTTAAGTGAATTTGTTAAATCACAGAATATGTATGTAGTCAATTAAGAGCTTCGCTGCTATTTTTTTGTCACCTTGCGAGTGTTCATCCATCCATACACATACACATTATAAACAACATAATTTATGTGTTATACGGACTGATACAGAGTCCATGGGAAGTATGCCATCGTCAGTTTTTTCCTCTTATATCCCTCTTATATCGTCCAGGGTACACAATATATTACCCAACAAAGCTACTTCGCACCGCATCACAACATTAAGCTAAATCAATAAGTATGTTTTTCTTCTCAGACAAAAACATTGATGGGTTATGATATGATATTCTAAAACTAATACATATTCCAAACAACCACATAGATTTTGCACAGTCACTGATAATTAATCATTCCATATAACATATAATTAATCCTGAAATTATACCAATGGATTACATTTCAGCTGCTCTTGTAGCATTTTTTAGATTAATTTTTCCCGGTCTGCATCGTTTTTCTCATCCTTCATCAACAGAACAAAAAACATAATAAGCTCGCCGATACCCGAACTGTAAGCTATTTGATAAGTTCAATCCAATAAATTAATGGAAGAAAACCGACCCTGGATTAGAAAAAAGCTTCTCCTCTGGAGATGGTTTCAGCATAGGTGTGCAACATGCTTCGCTTTCATTGCAATATTTCTTACTACACCACAGCAATCAGCATCCCAAACTTTGAAGAGATTTTTATTAGAACCCATAATGGCTGAGAGGAGGAGTAAATAACCCGAGAATTTGCTAAACCCAGAAAACCTTAAATCTTCCCAAAGACCTTACATTGCAACAATCTTGCGGATCTTAATAGAACCCATACAAAGGAGTAACTCAATAATTTGAAATAAAAACGAATCAAAACCTTACATATAAGAAAGTGATAATTAGGGTTTGTTGCAATAAATTTCCATTTTCAGACCTCTTCGAATCACTACAATATCTTCCTCTTGAAGCGAGAAACTGTGATGAATTAGCGAACAATAAAAGATTATCTAGGAAAAATCAATCAGAATTAGAGAAATCGTGTTCTTCTTATTGTTTGAAGTGTTTGTAAAGAAGAGGGAGGAGAAAAGAGAAAAAAATAAAGACAGAGACAGAACAGTGAGAATATTACAAGACAAAGACGAAAAACAACGGACCTGATGATCCATCTATTAAATCAACGGCTTTGAATAGCCTCGAGCATCACTCCGCCATGTTTCTGTTGACTCCTATACAACCACGAAACAGTACCGAAAATTCGTGGACGTCCAAGTCATAACTCGATCCGGATGTTAGTGGCCGCCAGATCATGGTCCCGGTTCAATCCTGTCCATCTAATGACTCTCAAATCTCAGAGTCAAACACCACCTTTTTTTATAACAGTGATACTTAAG